>PVHY01010187.1:27251-53151 GCA_004024945.1 Uropsilus gracilis | reverse complement strand
GCTTTCAGCTCTCTTAGTAGTTGTCTTATAAATCTTGGTGCTCCCTCATTTGGTGAGTATATATTAATAATTGTTAAGTCTTTTTGGTTGATTGACCCTTGCACCATTAGGTAGTGTCCATCTTTATCCTTTGTTACTTTTTTAATTTTGAAATCTGCTTTGTCTGATATAAGGATGGCTACTCCTGCCTTTTTTTGGGATCCATTTGCTTGTAGAATTGTTTTCCATCCTTTTACCTTCAATCTATGCTTGTCTTTCAGGATCAGATGTGTTTCTTGGAGGCAACAGAATGTTGGGTTCTGTCTTTTAATCCAGTCTGCAACTCTGTGTCTTTTGATTTATGAGTTTAGCCCATTGACATTTAGAGTTATTATTGATGTTTGAGGGTCCAACAATGGGTCCCTGGTGGTCATTTGGGGTTCTGTTTTGGTTTGTTCTTTCTTTTTTAATTGTTCATTCCTTTTATTGTTCTGCAGGTTTTGCTCTTAGGGCTTCTTTCAGGATTTCTTGAAGAGGAGGTTTGGTGATTGCAAATTTCTGTAGGCTTTGTTTATCTGAGAAGGTTCTGGTTTTTACTTCATAAAGGAGGGACAGCTTTGCTGGGTAGAGTATTCTTGGTTGACACTTTTGTTGGAGTGTTTTGAAGATGTGATGCCATTCTCTCCTTGCCTGGAGTGTCTCCTCTGAGAAGTCTGAGGTCAGTCTGACCTTTGTAGGTTTTCCTTTGTAGGTTATCTGTTTCCTCTCTCTTGTTATTCTCATAATTTTTTCTTTATCTTTAACTTTTGTAAGTTTTACTATGATGTGTCTTGCTGTGTTTCTTCTTTCATTAAAGTAGTTTGGTGACCTTTTTGCTTTGTGTATGTCTATTTTCATTTCTTTCTTCAGATTTGGGAAATTTTCCTCCATTATTTAATTGAAGAACCTTTCAGATCCTATGTCTCTTTCTTCCCCTTCTGTTATTCCAATTATTCTTATATTTGTTTTCTTTAGATCTCTGATTTTTTTTCTTCTGTTTTCTTATTCTGCTTTTCTCTCTCTTTTTCTTTCTTTGTTCTCTCTACTTTTGTGTCCTCTAGTGTACTGATTCTTTCCTCTATTTCTTCTATTCTGCTTTCCTGGCTCTTCCCTGCATTCTTGAGTTCTTCTATTTCTCATTTTATGCATTGCATCTCCTGTAGTTTCTTTTTTAGTGTTTCAATTTTGTTTTTCTGTATGTTGATGATGTTGCCTATTTTACTGCATTCTTGCTTACATTTTTCTACTACTTCTCTTAATTCGTTGAATGCTTCTTCCCTTTTGCTTTCCCTTTTCTCCCCCTCTTCCTTGGATTCTTTGAGTACTTTCATCATTTTGATTCTGAATTCTTTGTCTGACATATGGAGCATTTCTTCCATGTCATCCAAGTTGATTTCTTCAGGTTGTTTATCCTTTGGTGCTTGAGTATTTATGGTCTTCCTCCTTCCTGTGTTTTCCTTTAGGATCTGCTCTACATATTGGGTGACTACTGCTCTAGTATTAGGCATGTTGAAATCTATATAGTTGTGGATAACTGCCTATGTGCTTCTGGTAGTGAGTATCCTTGATTTCTGAGTTTGTGCCGGTGCCGTGTAGCAGCGCCGGTGCTTTTGGGTTTGGGGTGGAGGCTGCTGGCTGTCAAGACAACTCGCCAGGCACCCCCAGTTCAAACACACTCAGTTTAGCCTTAACCTGGCCAAAGCTTCTTTCAGTTGCAAAATGCAGAGTTGCCCCTTTGTCCCAGGACCGTTGCCTTGGCAACCAGATGCAACCCGATGCTGCCTGAGGGGGCGGTCAGGGAGGAGATCTCACCTGACTTCAGCTCTCTCCCAGCTGCTGGCGCGGTGGCCGAGGGACTTGTGGTTCCCTGTCGCTGGTGAGACTCAGTTGCCGTGAGGCTCAGCCCGTGCAAGCTGGGCTTTGGGGTGGAGGCTGCTGGCCGTCAAGACAGCTCGCCAGGCACCCCCAGTTCAAACACCCATAAACTTGTTGATTGTACAAAATGTGAAATCTCTAAGTCAAGTTTACATACTAAAATATATCATAGAATCTGAGTGTTGCATTTAATATGGAATGAGGAAGCTAGGAAATGGGTACAGATAGGAACAGGATGCCTCAAGTCCATGTGTCATGAGATCATTTGTCAATCTGAATAAGGAACAACTGCTTGTAGTCAGGGTGCTTTCCCAACCAATAGAAATGCAATGTTCAGAACAGCAACATAACATAATGCTAAAGCAAAGTGAAATCAGGTCGAAAAGGAAGCAAAAGCCTCCAACTTACAAGCCACAGGTCCGTATCACCAAGCAGTTGCCACTTAAAATGCAGTTTAACAACAGGGTTTATTAACAAGGGAGTTCAACAGGGGAAACGAAAAGTCCTTAAAGTCACAAGTGGCCAGTCATCTTACCCAGTCACCATTCTCAGTCCCTAAGGTCCCAAAGACACAGTCCAAGATGGTGCCCCTTCGCCCCTCCAAGCCTGAGGGGTAGGCACTTCCGCAAAGTCCGGATCTTTCTCCGGCATCATCTCTTTTCTTCTTTTCTCTCCAGTATTCTGTGTTGCTCCACTTCTTCAAGGTGCTTCAAACTTCCACAATTGCTGATGCACGAATCAGTTTTCCAAATCCCTGGCCATCTCTAGGTACCAGCTTTCCATGTCACCTTGCTGTTGTGTCACACTCTCCACACCGGCATTTTTCTGCCAGACCTCATGGTTTCTCGTCAACTCCAGCTCACGCTTCCAGGTAGCTTCTGCCCCTTCAGGGCCCGATGCTTGAAGAGCCCCAGGAAGGCTCCTCTCCTGTGTCCTTCTCCCACCGGGAGCCTCCTCTCTTTACCCTTTTCCAGATGCCAAAACCGATCAGCTCCCAGCTTCATGTGGTTCTGCTCCTCCTCCTCCTCTCTCTACTTCGCATGCCAATCCTCCTCCAGCTGCTTCCTCCAGCAGTTTTTAACTGCCATGAGTTTTCAACTGCTACACCCCCAAGAGGGAGGGATCAACTGCCACAACCCAAAGGTGGGGGGGGGGCATCCAGTTTCAACTGGACAAAAGCTGGTTCCAAGACAGGCAAAGTAACACTGGAAAACTCAGTGGGTCTCATTCCCCTAGAAGACTTTATCCCCAACCAATCAGCAAGGGACACAGTGGCAACACCAATTGGATAAACCCCTACTCCTCACCCACTATACCTATAGAAGCACCTATTTCTCACCCCTCTCAGTGACTACCCACTAGGGACCACACACTACTCAGACAGCTCTCCTCTTATTTACCAATAGCTATTTTGCTTTTCTGCCTAACTTGGGTTTTGAGTTAAATCCTTGCCTCATCAGAGAGAGCACCCGTGCTTCCTTAGGCCCCTGGACTCAATTCATCAAGAATACTCAGGAAATATTATTTTTATCAATTTAGGAAGCTCCTAATCACTTGGGGTCATGGAGAGTCAATGAGTTCACAGAGCTGGACGGTCCTAATCACTTGGGGTCAAGGAGAGTTCAGAGCCAGGTGCTCCTAAGACTCAGGGTAATGAAGATTTCAGTGAGTTCAGTGAAGGTCAGTAATTTCACCCAGCAACTAACTGGTAGAGTAGAAGAGGCCCAATGTGAGGCTCTGGATGTGAACCAAAAATCTTCATAATTGTACCTTTCCTTATAGGAAACATTACTTATCTGCTTTCGGATTTTTAAACCTTGTTTAGTAAATAAACAAATAGTAGATGATACTGACATAGCTATAGAAACTCGTTCTACACTTTTTTCTGTGAAAGAAATTATTTAGATACTTACAAATATGTATTGGAAACCTGGCATTCATTGGTTCTGTGAATAGAGTATGGACCAACATTGTTAAAGTCATTTCATTTTGGGAGTCAGGAAAGAAATCTATGAAGAAATTTCTTCATGTCATTCAATCCATTATGATAAATCAATCACTTTATTATTTCAGTACAAATATAGACTAGGAGGTGACTTCTATGGGGAGCTCTGCAATCAAAATAATGTCACGTTACTAACTGAAATGAGATAGATTGAATGAAACTCAGGGGTTAGGTCAGAATGTGTTCAGTTAAATAATTTTGATATGCTTTAAAAAATCTGTTTGAATGTATAGATGTAAAAGGATTGAAAATGAAATCCAGTCAAAGTGGCAGAAGCCTCCAACCAACAAGCCACATTTAAAATGCGGCTTCTGCTGCCTAGGTTTCCTCAGGTCTGTACCCCCAGCGGGTGGCAGTTGCCAGACAAATGCAGTTTAACAATAGGGTTTATTAACAAGGGAATTTAACAGGGAAAATAAAAAGTCCTCAAAGTCACAAGTGGCTAGTTATCTTACCCCAATCACCATTTAGTCCAAAAGTGCCAAACACATGTCCGAGGTGGTGCCCCTTGTAGGCAATGCAAAGTCCAGTCTTTCTCCAGTGTCTTCTCTTTGCTTTTTCTCCAGTGTTCCAAGCTGCTCTGCTTCACCAAGGCTTTTCAAATTTCTTCCACAATTACTGATGCACAAATCAGCTTTCCAAATCCCTGGTCATCTCCAGGTATCAGCACTCTATGCTACCTTGCTGTGGTGCCACACTCTCCACATTGGCTACTCTTTTGTCAGCCACCATGGTTCCTTGCTACCACCAGCTCTATCTTCCAGGGGGCTTCCCTTGGCCAGGCCACATGGACCTGTTCTCTCAGTCTGCCATTCTCATGTCCTCGCTCCTCTCCTCTCCTCATTCTGCCTCTTATAGACCATTTCCTGCTGCCCATTTTCTCTCATGAGCCTTTCAGACTCTGCCCACCAGGGCATTTTGGTGCCAACACAATTTTTAACTGAGTCACTACCCTGTCTTAAGATGGTCAATAATAATATAAATCAGTATTTCTCCCCCCCCTGGAACTCCATGTAAGAAGTCTGGAAATTATCAATTCCATCCTTACTACATGAGAAAAAAAAAAAACTAAACAAGCTGAAAGTTAACAGTTTTTCTTAGACTCATCAGAAAATTAGAATCATTGGGCAAACAGTTGCTCCAGAAATTGCAGTGATAACATCCTAAACAGAATCTCAGGTGCATACTTATCACAATAATATAAGAGCACATGGTGTTCTCATGCTCTCATTCATCAACATAGGTTACATTATGTTCCATAAAACATACCTGGCAAATTTAAAATAAAGAAATCATACAATGTCTGCTCTCAGATCACAATAGAATCAAATTAGATGTCAATAACAGTAAGATAAGTGAAAGTTCAAAAATACCTGAAGATTAAAATGATATACTCTTTAATAACATGTGGGTCAAAGAAGAAATCTCAGGAGAAATTAGAAAATATTTTAAGATAAGTAAAAATGTAAACACAATTCATCAAAATTGGTGGAACCCATCAAAACCAATATTCTGAGGGGAATTTATAACATTCAATTCATATATTGGAAAATAAGCTAAATCTAAAATTAGCCTTTTAAGTTTCCACAATAGGAATCTAGGGAGGGGGGAAGCAGATTAAATCTAAATTTAACAGAGAAAAAAATGAGCAGTAGGATTTAGAGAACAAATCATTGATGTTAAAAAAAGCAAATCAATAGAACAAAATTGACAAAGCCAAAAGCAGTTTCTTAGAAGTAGATAGAAAAAAAATCAATAAGCATCTAGCCCAGGCTTTACTAAGAAAAATATACAGAGGACATCTACAATGATCAGAAATAAAAAATGGTGCATCACCATAGATCGTATGGAAATTAAAAAGGTAATGGAAATAAAAAAGATAACCTAGTTGAAATTGACCAATTCCTTAAAAAGACATCTACCACAACTCACATAAGAAGCAATGAACAATCTGAAAAGACCTATATTCATTAAAGAAATGGACTCATAATTAATAATTTTCCTAAATAGAAAACATTAGAACCAGTTGGGTTTACTAGTAAATTCTACCCAACATTTAAAGAGAAGTCATACCCAATTATCTGAAATTTGTTCAGAAAATAGATGCAGAGGGAATATGTACTGACTTATTCTGTGAGATCAGTATTACTGAAATTAAAATAAAATGTCACAAGAAAGAAGAGTATAGCCCAACATCTCAAGAACAAATTATCCTCCACAAAATACTAGCAAATCAAATGCAGTAAAGTATGACCAAGCAAGAATTATCTCAAGTATGTGGATTGTTTTAGCATCTTAAAAACCAATTAATTGAGTATCCCACATCAAAATGCTAAAAATGAAAAATCACAGTATCATATCAATATGCAGAAAAAGCATTTGACAAACTACATTATTTGTTCATGATTAAAATTTTCAGTAAGCCAAGATAAGAGAGTTCAACTTGATAAATAAAAGCTACAAAATCCCTACAGATTCCATTTCACTTATGCTGAAATACTAGAAGATTTCCTAATATGATCACAAACAAGGCAAGAGTATTTCCTCTCAGATTCCCTGTAGACATCATATTGGAAGTACTAGCTCTAGAGAGATATTCTCTCCATATGACATCACATTCTCTTGAGGTTTCAATTGCTATGTGTTGTGTTTTTTTGTTTGTTTGGTTGGTTTATTTTTGATAATCTCATTTTGTTGTTTTAAATTTCCCTATTTTTTAAACTTATTTGTTGAAGTAGTTTACAGATTTGAAATACATCTTCTTTTCCAGTAATACTGTAGGTTTATGTGATTTTAGTTTTTCAGCCTTTGCTAGCTTCTGTAGGTTCAGAGACTATTTTGCCACTATAGAGTCAATAAGCAGTGGGTTTAAGAGGGTGCAACTACTGTTATAAATGCGATGTGGTGGAGTTGGCTCGTATTTGTAGCACAGCCAATAATCCTCTTCTCTGAGGTTCCATAGCTGAGTTTCTGCAGTCTATGGGCTACCAGTGTTCTTTACAAGGACAGTATCAGTCCTGAGAAGTGAGGAAGTGAGAGTGCATATCTGCACACTGTCCTTGTTCCTTTCACTAGAGACTTAGCTTTCAGCATCCATTCCAGTTTCTCCATATGTATTTACTCTCAAGCATATGTGTCACTACACTGTCTAGTTAGCCCCTTCCCAGGGTCATGGCTGAACTGCATTATAGTTCTATTGCCATCTACAGCTCTGGTCCACAGTCTCCAGGCCTCTTGCATGACTCACCTCTTTTTCAGTCTTCTCCTTGTCCCTTCTGGTGTAGTCTTTGGTGGTGTCTAATTTGTAAGAAATGTTCAGATTTTGCACCATGGGAGTCTCTGGGTGCAGTGGCCATCTTTGTATTCTACATGGAAGTAATGAAAGGAACATCCTCTGACAACACCACAGTCTGCTTTGATCCACATATATTATTTTTCTTTATTTTTTTTAACTCCCATTGTAAATACATTGCTCTTCCTGTGCCAGGTGGAAGGAGAATAATATATGTATCTATTAACATGTCATAGAAAAATCTTTTCACATACACAATACAGGCTTCCAGTACTTACTCACTGCGCCACAATAAAGGAAGAAATTCATATATTGAATGTTTGGAAAGCTGACTAAAACCTTCAGCAGCAGCAAGTTACACATAATTTGACAAGTATAGTGCCACCTGAAAATTATTTCTGGAAATCAATGAATGAATCATGTCAAAGAATCAAATCTATCCTCTTAATTATTTAGTAAAGATGCTGATGAATTTTAATGTAGTTTCATTCTCTTTATCATTTTAAATTACTTATGATGAATTGGGCGTAGTCTTGTCATTCATCATGAATGGTATTTCTGTTTTATAAACACATTCATGGGAAGACTCTAAAGCAGTGTTGTATTTCCTCAATCTTTGTGCTAAGTGCTTGAGTCTTTCACTCTGGAAGTAATTAAAACTGAAAGATAACTCAATAAGCAATTTCACAGAATCCCTGAGATAGAAAATAGCAGAGCAAACTTCTTCAATTAAGATTGAAGGCTAATGAAATAAAAGGCCACTGGATTCATTCATTTCCAACTACCATCTGACTATGATGTGAACATATAAATTCTATCAGCAGTGAAAAAACACACTATCTAAGTTACCAGGTAAAAAGTAGTAAAAGAAAAGTTTTCCTATTTTTTTTTTACCTCTATGTAATTTGTTCTTAGTTTTCCTTCAAAATGAACTCATATAGATTGGCTTAAGAAAAAATGGGATGGAATGCATTCCATAGAAGGATTTGCTTTATAGAATAAAGCTTTTCTGAATCCCCATCACCTATTCATTTTAGTAGTCATAACACTACTGAGAATCCTGAGGGATTTTCTTTCCAAATACTGTAGTTTTAGTTTTTAATAGTTCAGAAGTTAAATAATATAAAAGGATATAATCTACATTCCCCAATGCATTGACACCTTTCTTTGAAAAAAAGTTAT
The DNA here is from genome assembly GCA_004024945.1 of Uropsilus gracilis. NCBI lineage: Eukaryota > Metazoa > Chordata > Mammalia > Eulipotyphla > Talpidae > Uropsilus > Uropsilus gracilis. Next base: position 44,779 of record PVHY01010187.1, on the reverse strand, counting down.
TTTTGTTTATTTTTATCATTTATCATTTATTTTTGTTTATTTATTATTTATTTTTATCTTTCCATTTGACATCACCAATTAATGGGGTGATTATTTTATTGACATTTTCAAAAACATTTCCTTTTAATTTTGATGGGTCACATTAATCAAATAATGTTAGCAAAAATCAACTTGTTTATAACAGTTTCTGTTTTTCCTTCATACATAGACCAACACCAACTATTTAAGTCCAGTGAAGCAATAAAAGGTGAATTCCTACATAAGGGAAGGAAGTGTTTGAATTGTATTGAGATTTTAAGGTTCCAATGCATATTTTTAAATTTGATATGAGGATTTTACATTTCATTAGCTGCAACTTCAAAAGCCAAGTTTAAACTTCTATTAATTCCATAATTGTCATGTAGTTGAATGTGCATGATGACCTTCTTAACTATATAAAATCAACTATGAGCTTAACTATGGAAAGGATATCTAACGAATGGTACCATATTTATATTAGAACTATTTTTTTGTGAATTTATATTTTTCAGCAAGTTGAGGAAATTATTTGCAATGGTAGAAAGTGTTATTTTAGATATCGTTCTTTTCAGTTTATGTCTTAAATTAATATATACTGAGAGAAATAATATTGACACCATTTCATTATTTTGAGGAGGATAAGTGTTCACAAGATGGCATTATAGTTTCAATTGTATTTCTATCTATATAGTATTTAGAACTAAATATATTGAATTATATTTTGATAACTTGAATACTTTCATTGTCTTTTTACTAAGTATTTAGAATGATACTTTGTGTAATTTTTAATCTGATCTGTCTTATGATCTTAGGCATCTGCCTGAAGAATACAATGACTTTACTTTGGAGGTGTATAAGCACTCCTTGTCCCCTGCAACACAATTTATAATGATCAAGCTAAGTGCCCAATGACAGATGAGTGGGCTAAGACCATGTGGTCACAATACTTTATAACCAAAATACTTTGTAACCAAAAGTTAAAAGGATTCCTAGAGAAATTTGGAGTTGTTAATTACCAAGAAGTATTGCTGAATGCAATTTACAACTATAAACATAATACCAACTCCCTAGCCTCTTTTTCTTTCCTTCAAAATATCTCCATATAAGCCTGTATTTTCCTCCTTAACTTTCCTTCTTTTATTCACTGCTTCCCCTCTGGCCAATACTACCATTCAGCTATATAAAAAAAAGGTGAATTCTTGTTCATTTGTGACAACGTGGATGGAACTGGAGGGTGCTATGCTAAGTGAAATGAATCAGAAGACGAAAGACAAATACAATTTCACTCATGTAGAATATAAAGAATTAAAACAAAGCATCAGACAAATGTAAATCAAAACACATTCTAGAAATCTGACTATAGACTTCAAGGTATCAGGAAGATAGGGTATTGGGAGCAAAATGAATTGGGGTCCCAATGAACTGTTTTGGAGGATTATGTATAGGTGGGTAGTGGGTGTGGTGTAGTAGCATATGTATAAGTGTGAACCTCTACCACTAAATCATACATAGTGTTATAAACTCATATAACTAATAAAAATTAATGCATCATAACTAATTAATCAGTCAACAAATTAGATTTTAGGGAAAGTAGTCATTATCTGCAGCACTGGAAATCTGAATTTAAAATGAGGAATGCTCTATCTGCCTTACCACATCTGTCTCTTGTTTCCCACCCACTTATCAGAATGTGTCAGGAAGAGCTCCAAGAATCTGCATTTTAAGAAGCTTCCCATGTTCCTTTGCTGACTAAATCAGAAAGTCACTACTTTACAGGGAAGTTTCAGTACAGAGCTAGGACTAAGATGAATTTGTTATAAGAAAAGTAGTGAATAACAGAAAAAAAATTGAGGAAGAAAATAAAGGTGTATATGGAGATATTTGAAGGAAAGAGCTAGGGAGTTGGTATTATGTTTATAATTGTAAATTGTGTTCAACAATATTTTATTTGTAATTAAGAACCTAAAATTTCTCTGGGAATCCTATCTTTTAACTTTTGATTACAAAGAATTCATTTTGTTTTTACAGTGATTTTGTGTAATTGATGAAATGATCTAACAGAGCAATTTAAAGGAACAGTAGCTTGAGTTATACTGTGATATAAATACCAGAACAGAGACTTTTATTTAAAAAAAGTCTTTCCTTTCTCCAATAGGCACTCATTTTTTACATTGTCTATTTATAAATCTCTAAGCATTTTTTTTTCCAAAATGGTAACATATGTATTTAAACCCTATTAATTTGCCAGAATCCATTTTTTCCCTTTTTAATATATGGAGGAATTCCCTGCTTTCATAAATCAGAACTCTCTGCTGATTCTATCTGGACAGCTGGCATTCATGTTTATAGCCTTAAAGGAATGTGCGAACATCTGCATTTGATGAATAACTCCATGTGTATTGTAGTTCTTTCAACAGAAATTGTTCAGAGGTTGAGAGAGCTAGTGATAAATAATTAATGAGCACAAAAGCAATATTCTTACTTTATTGCCAGACTTAGTGGAAACAGAGAGTACAAGCTGTAAACCAGGATTTCCCCTCTCTTTTGTCTTCTTTTTGACTTGTCATTTAGCTGATAGCAGATTCTACCATTCAAAAGACCCCCAGGCTTATAACATACCTTTTTTTTTTATCTTGTCTTTAATTCATTTTTTCAAATGAGCATCATGAATATTGAAAGTTTCTGTCCTTCAAATGCTGCTGAGACAGGACTTCTAGTCACAATAAGTTGGTTGAGTGCACCTACTTTTTACTTAGTATTTTTATTTTATAAAGCTTTTTCATGTCATTAAGAGAAATGGACAATTAAAATATTATGTTAACTAGTGTAATAACTATATAACTTGCATATAAACTTTAGAACCAAAGTGTGAATATAAGTAGCAGCACAATAGTCCTACAGGTTGACTCAAACTTGGAATTTTTGCAAGGATATGATAGCTGAAATTTAATATGTAGTTTTATAGACATAGTGTTACAAACACTGGCATTAAGAGATAATATAAGATGTGTAGAGAGACTTTGCATACTAATAAATTAAATCGATTCCATGAAATAAATCCTAATACAATATTTAATATATTATTAATTAAAGAATACATTTTACTATTAATTATATTTTTATAGCATTTGCTATTGTGAAATTTGAAATAACTATGTCTCCTAAGAATGACAGATATTGAAAAAACATTAAAAAATACACTGCATATATATATATATATATATTTATGTCAGGCTTGGAACATTACAAATATTTATTTCATTTAACCCTTTCAATAATCTATATAAGATTGTCTTTTTTAAAAAAGAAAGCTATAGGTGATTATATACCATTTTCCAGTTCTTTTTTATTTTTTTCTTTTTTTTTTTCAGGGGAGAGCGAGGAGGCAGTCCCCCACTACCACAAACTATGCAGTCGAGTTTCCCACATTTGGGGAAATCGCAGGGGTCAGCACATCCGGAGTGCAATGTGTGAGTTTTGACCTGGGAAAACCACCTTCATGATGGTATCACCCATGCCAGATAAGTATCCATTTTCCAGTTCTTATAACTCACTCATATTGAGAATTAATGTCTCTGATTGTATTCTGAAGTTTATATTCACTCCACTTTACCATCTTGTAGAACACCTGTTTCGCTTGCATAATATTACAATAACTTTGATGACAAAAGGCTGTTTCTTGCAATCAAATGCAACATTATCATTTTGTGATCCAAAGAGATATGAAAGGAATACTATGCTTATTATGGTACTAGTGCTACAGTTTAGAACATTATTTCTGATAATTTTCATTGTTAATCTAATGAGTTTGTATCACCATTTAAGATCATTTATCTCTCTTTCACACACACACACACACACACACACACACACACACACACACAACCTATCCACCAAGTATTTATGCAATCTTTTACCTTCCTAATCTTCATTGAATTTATAATGAGAACCAGGGTCACAATAATAATTTCTCCTTGCTCCCACCTTAATGACTAACACAGTGGTATTAAAATTTGTTCAGAAGAAAAGAAAGTAATCCTTTAGTTATGACAGGATTACACTGGAAGGTAGATTGATTATAAATTAGTGAAGCAACAGGACAACCTAGAATTAAAAGAAATTCCTAGTTCAACTTCCAATTTAATGACATTTCCTAGTTTAAAAGGGTACAATATTCATGGGATAAAAAGATATTGGTGCAGGCTAAATCATAAGCTTTGTGATTTATATTTTCAGAATGGAGTCATATAAACAATGGTTTCTACTAACATTGATTCTTCACAATACAGATGCATTAACTTAATAATTCAGCTGGTAATAATTACTTTTATTTTTTTATCATTTCAATTAGTTTCATTCCTTTCATTTATTTTATTTTTCCTCATGAGTGAAAGGTTACAGTCATGTGTAAAAAACAGAAATCAGAAGCAAGAAAACTAAGTTCTAGTTTTGACTGTTTTTAATTAATAGCTATAAAATTTGGAGTATTTCACTGGACCTCAATTATGGAATATGTGGATTATGAAATGTGATTTCTTCACAGTTTCTTTACTGAAAATAAATGATATGTTGAGGACAGAGTAATATGTGCTATGCCTTTATTTCATTCAATAATCACAAAAATCATGTGATTTGTTTTCCATTTCACATTTGATTAAGCTGAGCAATAAAAATGCTATATAATTTAAGCATACTAATGTAAATAAGTAGAACTGATATTTGAATGCAAACAAAACCCCAAACAAATATGTCATTTACAAGTAATTAATAAATTGAGGTTTTTGGGGTGTCTTCTTTTTGGTACTGAGTATGCTTCTACCATAATAAAATCACAGTTTCCCACCCCAAAGTAAAAACTGATTTTCAACTGAAGATCTGCTGAAAGTTTTCTCATAGAAATTTTAATTTGTACATTGAATTTCTCTGTTGATTTTAGTAGAACTGCATAAATGGTCATTCATAGAATTCTAGACTCCTTCAAACAGAGCAGATGTAATCTGGCCTACAACAGATGAAATAATAATTTTGTCAAAACACCATAGAATTGGCTAATTTAGGAACATCTCCAGGTTTAAGAAGATGATTTGTACCTAAAGACTATTTGATTTATAAAAACTTTTGTCATTAAATCAGTATGTATTTTGCTACACACACACACACATACACACACACACCCTGGAATATAAGTGAGCCATAAGAAAGAATGATTTGCAGTAACAAAGATAAACCTTTGTGGCATTACACCAAGTGAAATATCAGAGAGAAAGACAAATACTTTATATGAAACCTAAAAAATAATAGACAAAACTAAAACTAAGCTCATAGATACAGCAACTCGTTGATGATTTAAGAGTCAGAGGGTTGAAGTGTTGAGGGTGGGAGAAATGATTGAAGAAGATAAAGGATAAAGATAGGCAATGAATCAAAAGAATAAAATCAGTCAGTCCCTTGAGAACCTCCCACACATTCTAATGTTTGCAGTAACTCAGAATAAGCTTTTAATGTTGTATTCTGGAATCTGCACATATTTCAAGATCACAATTTCATGATTCTTATATTATGCTTATGCATCACATGCTAATCAGATGGACTCATTTAATATGAATGTGGGTTGTTTTGCCACTTTTTCTCTCCATATTTCTTTTTTACTGTAGTTGAATGTAAGTTCAGGTTTTGTCTAGCAGAGAAATAAAGCAGTTATATCCTTTCTCATTTTCTTAAATTATTATTTTGTAAGAAATTCTAAGAATGACTTAAATTAAGATAATGTTTCTAGACTATTTATTTATGAAGCACCCAAGCAATTAAATCTATATTCATTTTTTGTAGGGTCAAATGAGTTAAATAATATCTTCCTATCTTGTACTAGTCAGTTCATGTATAGACCTAATCTCAGGATTCCAAAATTATTCATATTCCATTTCTTCTTTATTATTCAAACTTAATATGGTCAATTTATCCAAATTATTTGCTGTTCCTTTACAAACTATGTCTTCTAAGTAATTTAAGATTTTTGAATGCTTTTAAATATATATTTGGTCATGTTATACTACTTATAATAGATGCATTTACTAGTAATCTTTTTGAGGCAGTATTCTAACAGTTATCAATTTTCCGAAATTGACCCATGTCAAAATTTCTTCACTATTTCTAAAGAAAATTTTGATAAACTTTCATGAAATTCTTGACAGACAAGTGATTATAACAAATTCATAGTCACAGTTGGAATTAATAGTAGAAATATATTGTTTGCACTGCAAGGATTTAAAAAATAGAAATTCAAGGACATTAGAGAAACATGCATTCTAACTTTCCATATGCCTCCATATTCCTTGTTGACATATTAATTTACACATATTTATATTCCTGTTCTATCCCCCAAAGAAATTTGAAGTCCAGATGCCTGCATGATCACCTTCATCTACCGACTTTTAGGCATATAAGTCTCAGCAAATTGTGAATTTACTCCTAGGGCTTACCATTCCTTTCTGTTTTAAGTACCAATAATATCGATAGAAAATTAACTGTTGAATTATTCCCTGGTGAAATAAACCTCTGGTTAAATATCACTGCTCTGATATCTAACTTCTTTACCTTTCTGAAAAGTGTATTTACATTTTATTTTTACCTTTAATCTTCACATTTTGATTGTCAAGAAAATATTGTGATGGTGACTTCCCAAAGTTTTTCAATGTCTTGGATTTAGTTTTTCCAGACAAGAATTTTAAACTTCATTTGAAACAGTTAAAAATGACTTAAAAGCTTAGTCATTTTAGGACTCAATTCCATCTAAACAATATTTCCTCAGATTAAAAATCACAATATGTTCTTATTCCTAAGAGGGAAAAGGTACAAAGTTGGTGCTGAAAAGTGATATTTGTTATTTTTTTTGAAGAATGATTATGTGCATTTATTTATTTGCTTATTTGTTTGTTTGTTTATTTATTATTTTTAAGTTTTGAGTTCCCATGGTCTAACTAGTCTATTATTAGTATGACTAAATTTTAGCTAGATTACTTTCTGACTAAAAGTCCCTTTGCTTATAACCTCTATTGTAGAAAGCTTGCAACTGTAAATTGCTGCTCTTCTTTTTTGGAATGTAAATCCTCCCAGGTGTCTTCCAGTTTTACAATCTAGGAATGTCTTTCTCAAGGACCGACCTTTGAGATGTAATTATCAATAAAGATACAGACCTTATCTTCTAGTCACAGTGGGGACAGGTAGGAACCTAAATTAAAAAAGTCCAAATCAGGAAGCACAGGTGACTTAATCCCACTGACTAACTCTACTAACATTGACTAATATTTCCCCAGTGCTCCTCATAGCACTTAAGCACTCTCACCCTTTTGCCTCAGGGTTGTTGAATGGCTTCTCCCCATACTGCTCTAATTTTGAATAGCCTTTCTTGAGTTTAACTTGTCCCACAACTTTTCTTTCAGATCGTTAACAAAACAATTATTTCCTTTAAAAAGTAAGTTGACATTGTCTCACTTTTTATTCTCCACTGTTTGCCAGATTTTCACTTCTCATGACAATGGAAAGGTTAGTACTGTCCTGGATTTGAAGATCAGCAAAGCATTTTTAAGAATTTTTGCGAGATTAAGATTGAGGCAAAGTTAAAATGTCCAATGGTAGTCAATTTTAAAACTCATTCATTTCACTATTAAGTCAGTCTGCCTAACTTTAAGAAACACTTAATACTACAGTTTATTCTTTGTCCAGCTTTTCTTTTTAAAACATAACATTTTCCTTTAAGTTTTATTAGTTCTTATCCTATCCCTTAAAACATGCCTTTAAAATCTAAACTTGATGGTGCTGTCAATTTGCTATTTATTTTCATTTCAATGGGGCAATGTTTCTTTTAGGGTTTCAGTCCACACCTATATTTACTCTCAAGTTTTATAGTCCATCTTTTTCAAGTTTGGGGTACATTTATTACATACCCCTTGAAGCTATCGCTAACTTGAAAATGACATAGTCCTCTTCTCCAAAGGTTAAACAGCATGTGTTCATTTTCTAAATAAAGTAATGAGGCATAAAAGGTAAATTGCAGTAGCAACAGCAGTAAGATCAGTTTGCAGAGAGGGGAAGTTTTTAGTACTGATATTGATGACATTGTCTGTAGAATTTATTCCTTGTTGGAAATGACAAAGAGAATAGCCTCATAGCAATTCAGTAGACCATCTCGAATATCCATAGTGTGTAAGCTGGTCATCACCTTCCTTTCGGCATTCACAGAACATTAAATTTCTGAGATTTGGTATTTATTTTAATTCCATATCTTCTTAATAATGGTTCTTTTAAAGCTATATGCTAATTTTAAGAATGAAACAAATTTGTATGTTAGTTTATTGTCATTTTGATTTGTGGGTTTTTTTTTTTAAGTGCTTTCAGTACTATTGTTCCATTCATTTCTGGAGGAAAATCTAGATTTTTTCTTCATTCTTTAAAAATATCCATCAACCAGAATAAGGATAATTTGCATCTTAGGCAAAGTTGTGACCTGCAGATAAATATTACAACTCTTGATTATACTAATTTTAGAAAGACAGTGCTAATGCCTATTACCCCCTATACACACACACACACACACACACACACACACACACACACACATTCACTGTAATAGTCCATGTTCTAACTAACAACCTATCGCTATCAGAGTAAGCTGACTGCCAAGGAATCTCAGTGAAAATTTATTGAGAAAGAAAAAATAAATGACTTTTACTAAGAAAACTTGGACACAATTGTAACTTAAAATCTAATTTGAAAAGGAAGTGTGAAATCTCATGTGGAGACAGAAAACTTCCTTCTTTCTGAAAATGCAAGGTACATTTTCTTCTGTGGAATTTAATAAGCTGATAGGAATCAGTATCATAGCATTCTGCTTAGAAGTAGAAAGCAAAATTATCTTTCTGGCAAAAATGGTGACACATAATTACTCATTCTCAAAAGAAATCATTAACACTAAAGCACTTTCAAACACGTTTGCCTAGACGTGATATCTATCTTGAATAGTATTACTTAATGAAGCATATTCTGTCATCAGTCGGAAGTTTAACTGTACAAGTCACCAGGAACCAAGTTCTGAGTAGAGGGTCAGTACTTTCCCTTATGACAATGTCATAGATTATGTGAGATTTAGGGGAACATTGAAAGAAGAAGTGTATTGATCCAGCGCAAATAGGCCTCATTAAAAAACAAACAAACAAACAAACAAACAAACAAACAAACAAAAAAACTACTGAAATGTCATGTGAGTGTATTTTTCCATCTTTCATTGGCCTGGCTTGTAGTATAGGTGATAACTCCTATGGAAAAGAATGGAAAAATCTTCCTTAGTTAAACAGAAATTATCTGAAGATGAGGATATTTGGATGTCAGACTCAAGTGCACTCAACTGACTTGTGAAATAATATTTAAAACATTAAAAAGTGATTCATTTTTTATTTGAAAGAAATGTTTTCTTCTGTTGAACTACAAACTACTTAGAATATTAAATCATGTATATAAATGAGTGTAATGGATTTATGGTAGAAAACGGTCCTGCCTGAGTTTATATAAACATTGAAGAATAAAAAGCTTTTTAAATTAAAAATGGGTAGTATTTTAAAAGATACCTGTTAACAAAGTGGCACTTCAGAAAAGATAAAGTCAAGAGTATAGGAGAAAAGAGGTATATACTTAGGGAAATAAAAATAATAATTATTATATATAATAATTTGTCAATAATGCTTTATATAATGATTATACATTAAATGATCATTATTTAATTTTATTATAAAATGTTAGTCATTATTATATATAATATATAACAATTATTATTTTCTGGAAAATAGAGTATGCAGTTAGTGAGGATACAAAATTCTTAAAATGGGTTGACTTCAAGTCATGAAGATTTTTTAAAATTTACTGATTATAGATATTTTTTTCTTATATAGTTATTTACTCCATAGTTGTCTTACCACCGTATCACCCATGAACTGTCACCATGATTCTTTATACTCTTCCTGATCTTGATTTTGCCCTCCCTGTCTCTCTCCCGTCCCTTGCTATTATTCCTTGTTAATTTCTGTTATCAGCTTGCTGGTTTTAACTTTTTCCTGATCTTTTATTTTGTTTATCATGAAGATTTTTAAAGAAAGTTTAAGAAATGATATGTGGATCTTTTGAGAAGAGATATTTATATCTGTTATTAAGAAAAATTCCTACGTATAGACTAAATGTGTGATATGTGAATATTATTTGGTAGTATTTCATAGAATAAATTGTCATGTGTATGAGATTTAGTTGAGAAAACAACATAGTTCAAGATCAAATGATTTGTTGTGAAATAAAAATTATATCATTGTAAAAATAATGATATGGATTAAAAGTCTGGGTTTTAAAATACAGATATTTGACTATCTACAATTTTCCGTTTTCAAACATTCAGATTATTGTCAAAAATATATTGTAGAATATTTGATTCAGACAGGATATACAGTAGGGGAGTGGTGTTGCTGACTGGTTCTTCAGAATATATAGTAATGACTTGTATTTCTAGTATATTTTCACACTTTTTGGAGAGCCTAGCAAGAATGACATTCTTCTGAACTTATAATGATGTAATAAATAAGAAAGATGTTTTTAATGATGATTGAGATATTGCACTCAAGAGTAACATTTTTCATTTCCAGGTGATGTGTCTAGATCATTTATATAATCTCATCCGTAGTTATATTTAGACAACTTGGGGAAAGCATTCTAGAACAAATGTTCTATTATATTGTATACATTTTATTTATAAGAATACAATTAAATGTTTTTGAATATAGATTTTGTAAAACATGGAGAGATTCAAAGTTTCTTTGTGTTACTCTTAGTCTTGAGGTTATTTCTTAGGAAGTAATCTTTTTAATGATTTTTCTCAGTATTTAATATAAGGCAGTGAGATGTTATTTGCAAGTCCTCTGTATAAGGATGGTCTCGAATTCTACAAGAGGAAGGCATGAAATTTCTTCTCATTACAACATCATCTTTTGATATTTGAAATATCAAATAAAATTAAGTTTCTAAAAATCACTGAAAAGGATTCTTCTTGGAGTCAAAAAAGATTTGTTTTGGAGCCCAGCACACAAATATGCACTATTAGATATGGGATATTGTGTTTGTAATTCAATGTGTCTAGGTTAAGTGGTTCTCCTGTGCACTCCCCAACAACTCCGTGCTATTCATCTCCACAGTAGATAAAGGCCTATCTATTAACTTTCCTCTCAATCATTTGTGAACACATTGAGGGCATTTCTTTACATTTCAATATTCCAGTGGCTAAAATTTTACCTACTCAATAAATGTGTGTTGACTGAATGAATGAGAGAATTGCCTGGTTGAAAAACAAGCACAACTGAGAAAAAAAGGACAACTTTATTAGTTAGTGAAGAAATTTATCGCTGAAACAATATTTCCTCCGTCTTAGGCCACTGCTTCATTGACTTTTCCTATAAAATCTGTTTTAACTGTATTGCCTCTAGCTAGATTCAGGCAATGAAGAGAGGTCATAAATAGTTCCTTTGTTTCCCCTTTCAGTTGGTTCTTTAGCCTTTGTTCATGACTGAAGACGTCACGATTTGCCAGAATCTTCAAACACTCAAAAGCCTCCGGGTTCCTCCTCAAATACTACTTTAATTTCCCAATGTTATAGTATACTGAAGGTCTTAAGACAGTGCTAGGGGATTATGTAGAACTTGTTAATGTAGGAATATATATATATATGCACAGTTATATTTCTGGGAAAATTAAGACAGTATCTGCTCATGTATGTGAATAAAGGAGGACATGAAATCTCTTGAATGAGATCATTAATATTGGGAGCAACAAATGTAGCAAGATTAAAATAGTATTCAGTCTAGAGTTATAGGGATACCTGATACTGCGCTTGACCTCTCAAGATCTCCAAATCTAAGTATGGAATGTAATAAAACTTTAATTTTAAATTCTAGTATAGAGTACTAGGCAATGATGGTTGAGTTGGGAAGATCAGCAATTTAGAGAATTTTCATTAAGACTGTAGATCTGAGGCATACAAAGACTGCAGAAAATGGAAACTGTCTCTATCTGGAGCAGCAAAGACTTTTTAATATCCCTGATAATACCTTTCTTTAGTGCCTGGTTCACCGTAGCCTCAAATGTACTGACAATAATTATACTCACTATAAGGATAAAGGAAACTCCTTTCTCAATTAAGGTAACATTACAAAATATAGTTTAATTTTTAAGATCTATTTCCAAAGTAATAACAACAGAGCAGGAATGAGGATGTGAAGCAATTTCAAAAACATGACATAAGAAAACAGTTGAAAACTTGAACGACACCTTAAAGTTGTTCACTTGGCATATTTGACTTTCTACAGATGTCAGTTGTTCTCAGAAACAATGTACTGCTGATCAGCAAATAATTGATGTGCAAATATGTGAGTTTGCACTGCCAGGGACATTGATTTTGAGTCCTCACTGATTTTTATAGAGCAACAAAAGGCTATTACCCAGGACTTAAATCTTTTCTGTGACTATAGTTCTATTTGCCCATAATTTTTTTAATAAATAATGCAATGAACAAATATTGACAATATTGTAAGGAATAGGCACTCTTTATTTTACAAATAGCAGAATTCTCATACTTTCACATAATGGGATTTATGTTGTTTCCTGTTATCCATGACAAAGGTGAGCAGAAGTCAATGAATCAATTAGTGACAAGATATGAAAACTATACAGCTCAATAAATCAAATTTCCCCCTCAATGTTCATATCAGTTCAGTTAAAAAAAACTCTTTTCAGTGATTAGTAGAATAACCAACTGGACACAATGTTACCTCTGATATAATTTCCTGAGAAGCTGCTCATGACCAAAGACATAAATAAGACACAGCCAGAGCGGGAATGATGAGCCAATGAAATTTCTACAAAGACTAATCCGATGCAATAAAACAAAACAAAGTTTACCTCACCTATGTCTTTCTTTGGGGAGAGAAAAGTAGAGATTTGCTCTTATTTTACTCCTGGAATCACCCAATTACTAATTTTGTCATGGAAAACTGAAGTGGTGGGACATATCTCTCACTAAACTAAGAGGGTTCACTACCTTATTGTTTTCCTTAGGGCAACTACTCAGGGATTTTCTGTAGTCCCTGTCATTCTAAACTTCTCTACATTTTTTTTTCTTCCATAGATTCAATATATCTTGCATTTGGGTAATTTTTGATAAATTTCTTAACTGATAAATTTATATGACTTTTGGTGAATTCTTTAGTTGATCTTTTAATACTTTAGCTTCTCATCTCTAAATTTAGATTGAATTTATAGTTTTTATCACATTTTTGTGAGGTTTAATAAAGCAATAGATAAAGAATGTTTACAGCAGCCTTTGGGATAGTATAAGGGCTAATATATTAATATATAAATTAATTAATATATAGAATTAATATGTATTAATTAGGATATATAATTTGTTATTTAATATATGCCATATATATTAATTAGTGTATTAGTGTTATTGTTTGATCTCTATGTCTACATATGTTGACACTCTCAAAAATTCTTGTAAATTTTCATTCATATTTTTCACTTTGTCATCTTGGAAAAAGAAGATTCTCCTTTTCCAATGTTATATTAAACTTAGTTTAAAAAATTATAAATCAGAAAAACTATTTAGTGGTGGTTGTTTTAAAATGAATTTTAAAACTTCTTGACTTAGAATTCACCATTTTTATCTATTTGTCCAAATTTTGAATTTATTAATCAATATTCCCAGGATAGACTTTTAATTACTTTCCCACTTATATGTCATTGTTTATCGATTTCTTTCAAATGTTCTTCTAAGCATCAGTAATATTCTCTCCTTCTTCAACCACCCAGCATCAATTATAGTATTGTGTGCCCAAATTTTTCTGTTTTGGAGATAATGACGTAACAAGGAGGTTTTATTGATGCATAGAAGAGATTGTTTATATTTATATGAATACTTTGTCCCACCATGAGACTCAAAGTTATTTGTGTTCCAAAAGAATTTTGTGATTCAGATAGAATTTCTGAAAGTCTGCGACTTTGAATAATGGTAGACAGAAAAGTTCCCATGGATTCATGTAGGATATTTGTGATAAACAAAACATATACTTTGTAATGTTAAAACATTGATTCACTGAGGTTGATTCATTATCACAACAACCCTAGACTATCCTGACTTATCATACATGCTAGAGCTAAAGAAAGACAAGGCTGCTACCCTAGGCGACCCAAAGGGTCTAACTGCCTTGTTCAGTATGGTAGTTATCAAAAACATTTTTAAGTTCAAATTGGTTTATATTAATTATAATTTAAGTTTAGCTCCTCTACCACTAGCCACATTTCGAGTGTTTAGTAATTATGACTAGTGACTCTCATATTGGCTAATATATGAATGTTTCAGGGAGTGCTACTGGATACCACTGATGCAGAGAATAAATACAGAAGGACACAGGCTATTCAACACAGTCTACATTGGTAACTGAGCTGTAATTAGAGAAGTTTTGGAGAACTGTGCCAACCTAGTGCTGTAGGTGGTTTTGGAGCTGAGATCTATTGCAGATACCAATAGATACCGACCAATGGTTTCTCCTCTCTCCTTGGTGAGAGGATCAGGGAACTGAGGGCCTACAGAGAGAATGGAGGAATTTCCTGTTTTTATTTGTTTTGTTTTTTCCTTCCTACCCTAGCCCTCATTAATTAAAGCTGCATCTCTGTTTTACCTGCTAGTTTGTGAACCCCAAACCAAGAAGCATTCCCTCACCTCTGCTATGTGTCCATGATTTCCAACAGTGCCTATACATGGGGAATATACAGTAAATATTCTGTGCAAAGAAACTAAAATGCAATAAGAGGCAAAAGGTGGACAAGGTCATTTCAAAAGGAAAACAGAATTATCAGTGAAAATATTTTTAGGATATTTTTATCTTCTGAAAATTTACCCAGAAGGATCAAAAAGAGTCAATCAAGTAAGTCATTTAATATCATTTATTTTACGGATAATATAGGAAATTTAAAAAAGACTGCATTGATTAAAAAGGGAACAGTATCGTTGAAAGTTTACATTAAATTTAATACAAATTTTCATCTTTTTAGTTTCATCAAATATGTGAATAATACTGGTTTATAAAAGCAGTGATGTTCTGGGAGATGAGAATAACCTTCATACTCTGCAACAGAGAGCATCCTAGACAAAAGCAAACACTGCAAACCAAATGTATTTACTGAGTACCATGTTAACTACTTTTTTTAGTGAACTGAGTTTAACTTATTAGCTGAAGGAACAAATGTTCAAATATTCAGCCTCACTGGACTTTTCTAATGTTCACTGTGCCCTGAACACTGAAACAGGAACACTTTAGGAAATAAAGTGGTCACCCTCTTGGTGGGCAGACTTTGGCTTCCACAGTGTGTTACCCGTTGTCTTTTATCTGTTTTTCTTCCTTGTGTGTTTTGTTTTCACAGATATCGTTGATTGCAGGGTTGAGGCAATGCAATAAATTATTTCATATACTCTCTCCTGGACAACTTCCAAGCAAAATGCCCTATTCCTGCTATTTTGTACAGTCTATGTAGCAACTCATGATTTCATTGGGTACATCAACTGTGCAGAGTATTTGATTGTATATGGGCAAACACGACCATACAATTTCTCTAGTTTATTTTCTGTGTAATGTATCCTTTAAGCAATCTCATAAATAAGCCCAGTCATTTCCCCAGCTTGTCTTCCCTTTGCTGGAGCATGCTGAGAGGAAAATGTGCAAAATTCTTTTTCACAATAATCTTACCCACCCTAGGGACTGGATGGGCAATTACTTCCCTTTTGAAATCATTTTGCACTGTGTTTTATGCTGGTTAATGTTTATGAAGTCTCTTCCTTTACCTGGCATTTAACTTCAAGAATTAAGTCCAAGTTCTCGGTCCAGTATACCTATGCTTATCTTAGACCTCCCTGGATTTAATTCCATGTGTCTTTGCTTTCATCCTGGAAAACCATGACTACTTGATGCTTATGAGAAGCACATCATTCTGATCAACAGTTTTCTAAAAAGCTAAAGGCATGTATTTGTGAGCAGTGAAATCAAAATTAATTTTGAATGGACATCATTTAAAATGTGTTATGCTTTTCTTATGCCTGATTATATGGTACTAAAATCAGAGACACATGAGACATAATGTCATTACTAACACCATTAACTGAAGGACTTTCACACAGTTTTTTTAAATTTAAAATTGGCAAAATCTGGGCAAAATCACTTTGAGAATGATTAAAATTAAGAGTCCTGGATTTTTCTGTAATTCTATTGAATCAAACTTTCCAGAAAACATTGTGTATACGAGGAGGGGATGGGGAAAGGGTCAAAGTGAGTGGGGAGTCAGAGGCCCAGGAAGGTTTATCCTGATGCAAAATAGTCACTGCTGATCTGATTCAACAGTCTTTAGAGCTATTTTTTATAGTGTTGTTGTTGTATCCCTTGCTCTGAGGCTGACAGCTGTCATTGCTCACTGCTGCCAAGTAGCAGCTAGCAAACCATTCCCCTGCTGTCCATGTAGTCATATTCTAAAATATGGTAACTATTGCAAAAATAACAAATTGCTTTACTTCTTTACAAAACTAGAATTACCGTTCCATAAATACAGGCCAAAGGGCCTTTCATGCATATGTAACCAAATTAAGTAATAAACTAGACTATAGAAATGCTTTATTTTTCTCTCCCCCTTATCTTAACTCTCCTTTCTTAGGGTTTCCCCCCCCCCCCTTTGGGTGACATTTCAGGAATACACTATAACTTAGATGTCACTTCCAGATACTAAAATTTTTGATCCAATCTAAATCATAACTTTAATCTAATATTCAATTCAAAGAGCTTCCACCTCTATCAATTGAGGCCTAATCATGTGCTGTAGACCCACCAGAGGAAGGGTGAGTGTGTTGGAGGGAGTAGCATCCCCCTTGTAAAGTATAAATTTTAGATGATCAAGATTGCAGTAGTTATATGCTTTAAGCAATTGATAAGTATAATGGTATCATCTGCCCTTTGTAATTTTGTTAATATTTAGATTTTATGTCACATCCTCCAAATTGATTATAAGGGACCCATTGATTCTTAAAATTATCTACATTTAAATAAAAATATATAGTACTCAACAGCAAAAGAGACAACAGAAAAAACTAAAAGATGTCCAACTGAATGGGAAAAAATCTTTGCCCTCCACACGAGCGACAAGGGCTTAATAACGAAGATCCACAAGGAACTAACACAACTATACAAATGCAAAACAAAAAGCCCAATCAAAAAATGGGGAGAAGAACTAAAAAGACACTTTTCCAAAGAGGAAATACAAATGGCCAACAGGCACATGAAAAACTGCTCAACTTCGCTAGTAATAAGAGAAATGCAAATCAAAACAACAATGAGATACCACCTTACACCAGTAAGAATAGCCCACATCCAAAGAACAGACAA
>PVHY01010187.1:0-27151 GCA_004024945.1 Uropsilus gracilis | reverse complement strand
CGACTGTATGGAGGACCCTCAAGTTAATGAAAATGGAATTACCATTTGACCCAGCAATTGCTCTCTTGGGAATCTACCCAAAAGAGTCCTATATGTGGGTACAAAGGGACACCTGAGCTCGGATGTTTACCGCAGCACAATTTATAATTGCAAGGACATGGAAGCAACCTAAATGCCCCAAAACAGATGACTGGATGAAAAAAATGTGGTACATATACACAATGGAATATTACTCATCAATTAAAAATGACAAATTTGATGAATTTATGGAAACCTGGATGTACCTAGAAGAAATCATTCTAGCAGAAACGACCAGATAGAAAGGGACAGAAACCAAATGGTTTCACTAATATATGGTCAACCAAATGAAACTGCACAAGGGGAGAATGGGGACCAGCTCGAGCGGGTGGGAAGGGGAGGTGGTGGGTGACCCCCAGGGACTGAAATGATGTGAAATATATATAAATAAATAAGTTAAATTAAAAAAATAAAATAAAGACTGACATTCTATTAGTGAACTTAAAAAAGTAAAAGGGAAATAATATAAATTATACGTGACCACATTCATTCACAAAATAATCCTATTTTTAAGAATGTATTAGGTGGATTTGTGGAGATTCTGCCTATTTTATCAAGGCCTCTTTGAATGGCTCTCTTCTCATCCACTACTTTCACCGGTTATCTTATATAGCATCCCAACATTTGACAGCTGATTACTGAGCCAAAAGAGTACCTCAGCCTGCTTGCTGTGGACTTCAGGAGCAATGATATCCTCTAGGGAGGCTGGGGTTATTGTCCACAGGGAGCAGAAACGCTACAGCACTTCTTCATAATGCTTGTATCCCTGCTCTTGCATGTGACAGTTGAAACCTGGCAGTAAATTTCCCTTTTCAAATTAAATTTATAGACATTCAGTGCCTCTGAGCCTATGGTGAGATATGTCTCTATGTAGCTGGCAGTATTGTAAACTGTTACAAATTTGATAAAAATTATTTGGCAAAATATATTAAGAATATTAAAAATGTTTCTACCTGTTATATTCAATGGTACCCTTCTAGGTGTCTATCATGAGTAATTTATCAGATTCATGTATTTGGGTGCTCATTTAAGTGCAATTTATGATACTGAGAAATCAAAATAAAACTAAGTATTCTAATTTGGGCACTAGTTAAACATATCAAGGTATGTCTGTGTTTTGTAATGCTATGCTATTATTAAAATGTCAGAGAAAAATAAAAAAAATATATAGTACTCAGAAGAAAGAAGGTTATCAATTGTGGAAAGAAGGTAATCAATGTGTATTTATTAACCATTTGAGTTTTACATGTGTAAATTTCCTTACAACCGATGTGGGAACTTTACAAAAGCAATTGATATTTCCTCGGTTAAAAAGGAATTGGTATTTCCTGTGTTGAAAAGGAATGATGTTGGAATGTGGGTAATAAATACAAATGTTGAAGATCATACCCAGTAACAGATTTGGGAAAGTTTTATTTTTTAATTTATTTCAGCTTTAGTTTCCATTTTCTTAAAGACAGTACCAATTTGCCTGTTCTTTTAAGAACTAAGTGTTACAATAACTACACTGTTGCAGGAATGACATTCAGGAAATGACAGAAAATTTATATTTGTATCCTTCACTTACACTTCAATTAATCTTCTATTATTAAAGAAATTCCACTATGAGAATTTTCTTGGAATTTGTGATTGTGATTGCTTTCTGCCAGAATAGTTAATCTTTCTGCATCACAAAATCCACAAATCAATTGCATTAGCCACCCTTCACTCATTTTATTATATTATACTGAGAGTCCTTAGAGAACTATAAAAAATATATGTACTTGCTAGGGGCGTATTATTGCTTTTTCTAATTCCTTCTGAATTCTATGATGTAATTAATCTGAACTCGGTGCTCTGTCAACTTCAATAATCCTGACGACCTTATTACACTCTCCAGCAGAGAGATAAGTATTAAGTGAGCACCTGAGGGAATTAGATTCTACTGTCATCATTACCATCCAATGTTTTTAGAAACCATTTCATCCCTTTGTGTGTATGAGAAATTGTATATTAAATGGTGAATGAATAGAACTGTTGTGCATGCCAACTTATTTTTATAACTGGGGGCAGGGTGGAGGAGGAGAGTTAGTGAAGATTCTAATAAGGAAGAAGAAAATTAAACTGCATCTATGTAGGTAAAACCAAGAGTCTATTTTCATTATTAAAGTTGTTTTTCATTGCAGCAACCACTGGTTGTTGCTGAGGAAAGTACTCTGTGCCTGTGGTTTCAGAAAACAACATCTTCTCATTTTGCTTTGCTGCTTTTGACATGATTGCTGGGATGGTGGTGTGATTGGATACCTGAATAATAATAAATTTTGGCATGCAGATTTGAACAGTGAAGGGAAAATATGAAGAAAATAATGGTGGTGGCATCAGCCCATGTTAAATTTATGCAAAAATATGGTTAGCCAAATGATGAACAGATGCAGCTGAGTATTTCCATCATTTTTGCTAAATATCTTGCAAATGATTCTGGCTGGTTATACAGGAACATTGCATCAAAATGAAGTGTGTACATGAGTAAAATATTAATGATTAAGCTCCATTCAATGAGTTATAGATAATGCAGCTGATTTTAGCCTCCAGATGTGGAAAAATAACTTATTTTTCCAAAAAAGTAAGATTTTCACTTGTCAGACTTTCCGCTTGTTTTATTCTACTTTCATTTCCTACCTACTCGTTTCCTCTTTCCCCGAGTTTCCTGACACCTCTTTTTTTCTGGAGTCACTTTAACATATCCTGTCTTGCCTCAGTAATACATGGGTAGACTTGAACCTTTATTTACACTTCTGGTAATGTAAATTACTCATGACTTGAGTGGACAACTTGGGGAAAGCTTAGTAGCATCTCAGTACCTGCAGTAAATTTTTCAAAGGACATATTTTCACCTGTGTAGTCACAATTGCCATCATATCAGTAGTTGATTGAGGAAACTAGGACTGTACACATTGACATGAGTTGGGTCAAACATAAGTGAGGTCATATTTTTGAGTGATAAAAGACACACCAGGCAGTAGGTCTGGATGAGGGTAAGCAGAAAGTTAAATCTATAGAGAAGATAGTAGTTTAAATCGATGAAGCTGAGATGGCTGGAAAGGGACAAAAAAGACAAGTGGAGCAAAAGATACGAATTGCTAATTATAATAACAGCATAAATGTTTGTAGCCCAGAGAAGACCTTTATTGTACACCATCTCTTTCAATTATCACAACAATCATAGTAGGATTACACATACATATCATCATGCACATGTGGAAAGCTGAAGTCAAGGGCGATTGAGAACCTTATTCAGGTTCATAAAGTTAGTTGGATCCAACAGTTTGTCCCCAGAGTCCATTCTTTTTAAGTGCAGTATTGCTCTAATTGTTTTCAATAACAGCTATCACAATGGAAGGAGAGTGAGGGAAGTAACAGAGACATAATAATAGTAGTGGTGGCAGGTAGAGAACAACCACTTGGCTATGGTTATTCTATTCCACTGTGCCTTCTAAATTCTTATACAATAATTCTGAGATAAAACTCATCCATTTTACAGGTGAGATGTGGTTGTATGGTCCCCATGCCTTAGTATCATCATCCATTAAAACATTTAAAAAATATTATGGGAAGAAGCTGGCAAAATGAAGTGAAAATGTGAGGTCAGATTGGTCCAGGCAGAGATGTCAACAAGAGTAAATGCTTTGAGACAGAATTGCCTGTGAAGTATGCTGGTCTTAGCAGAAAGGCCTATCTACCTTTATTCTTTTAAAAAAATATTTAAATGATTTATTTCTCAATATTTTAAAGTTTAGAGAACTACTGAGAATTTTCTTTTTTTATAATCAAATAATTTATTTATATATAAATTTCACATTTTTGTAATCCCCGGGTTTCTCCCCCCCACCCTACCTGACCGTTCCCCAGCCCCCCCTCTAAGTTGTGTACTTCAATTTGGTTGTTAGCTTGTTTGACTTTTCTTCATGACTTTTTGGTTATCTTTCCCATGTCCCATATAATAGTGAAAGCATTTGGTGTCTGTCTTTTTCTTCTTGACTCGTTTTTGCTAATATGATTTCTAGGTACATCAATATTATCATATTCATCTAAAATGTCATTTTAAATTGATGAGCACTATTCCATTGTGTATATATACCACTTCTTTTTCATCCATTCATATGTTTTGGAACATTTGGGTTGTTTTCATGTCTTTGCAATTATAAATAGTGCTGTAATAAACATGTGGAAACAGGTGTACCTTTGTCTCCACATTGAGGTCCCCTTTGGGTAGATTCCCAGAAGAGCAATTGCTGGGTCAAGTGGTAGTTCCATTTTCATCAGTTTGAGAGTCCTCCACACAGCTTTTCATAGTGGCTGGACCAGTTTACATTCCCACCAGGAGTGTTCCTTTCTCTCCACATCCCCGCCAGCACTTGTTGTTGCCTGTTTTTTTGATGTGGGCCATTCTTACTGGTGTACGGTATCTCATTGTGGGTTTGATTTACATTTCCCTGATTGCTAGTGATGTTGAGCAATTTTTCATGTGCCTGTTGCCATTTGTATTTCATTGGAGAAGTGTCTTTTTAGTTCATCTCCCCATGTTTTGATTGGGCTTCTTGTTTTGTTTTTGTTTACTTGTGTGAGTCAGTAGCCTTCCTATATGCAAAAAGCCAAGAAGAAGAAGAAGAAATTTAAAAAGTCATCCATTTACTTTTGCACCAAAACCAGTTAAATACCTGGAAATAAACCTAACAAAATATGTGAAAGCTCTATACAAAGAAAACTTTAAAACACTGCTAAAAGAGATAGAAGAAGACATAAGGAAATAGAAAGACATTCCCTGCTCATGGATTGGAAGAATTAACATCATCAAAATGACCATCCTTCCAAAAGCAATCTACAGATTCAATGCAATCACTCTAAAAATTCCAATGACATACTTTAAAGAGGTAGAAAAAAATTACAGAAGTTCATATGGAATAACAAAAGACCTCAAATATCAAAAAGCTCCCTAGCCAAAAAAAGAGAGAATGGAGGCCTAACTATTCCAGACTTCAAGTTATACTACAAAGTCATAATAATTAAAACAGCATGGTACTGGTACAATAACAGACAATTGGACCAATGGAACAGAATTGAGTGCCTGGAAATAAAACCACACATATATAATCAACTAATCTTTGAAAAAGGAGGGAAAAACTTACACTGGGACAAATATAGCCTCTTTAGTAAATTGTGCTGGGAAAAATTGAACTAAAACTTGCCAAAAAAAAATGAACCAAGACAACATCCTCACACCATGTACAAAACCAACTCAAAATGGATAAAAGACTTAAATGTCAGACCTGAAAGCCATAAAATACATAGAGGGAAACTTGGGCAAGACCCTCCATGAATTACAATTCAGAAATCCCTTTCTGGACACATCTACAGATGGCAAAAAAATGAAGGAAAACATAAACAGATGGGACTACGTCAAACTAAAAAGCTTCTGTACACCAAAACACAAGAGGGAAACTAAAAGAAGCCCAACCAAATGGGAAAAAAAATTTGCCTTCCACAAGATTGATAAGGGTTAAGTGAGATCCATAAGGAACGTAACTTTATCCTAAGGGAGATTTTTTCCCTGTGAAAAAACAGTGAAAGTGACTGATAAGTAGGAAGACCACCATTAAATCTCCTTGAATGATTAGATGACTGAAAACATACATAAATAGAAGTGAAGCAGTACAGATACTGGACATTGATGAATGAAAGTAAATTGTAACCAAAGTGATGACAGGAAGAGAGGAAAGGCAGTTAACATTCAACATCAGAAAACTTTAATTCACAAATTTGTTCTTGATTAGCCCCACTTTTGTTTACATTTTATTGTACCCAATAGCCTCATGCTGTTTACTTGGCTACAAAGACCTTGATTTTTCTCCAAACAAACATATTTCTCATTAAAAAGGCTATTTCTAGTTTTTCATGAATGAAGAATAATGCCAATATTTAACAACTTCATTTCATCAGGCTGTTTGTGTATGCATGATGCTAGGATCATTTATTTCTAAAAATATCCTGGATTGATAGCTGAGTCAAAGCCAAATGATTGCCAAATTGGCTACAGATGCATTTTAATAACTTTAGAGTTGTCATTACCAGTTTGATAGTCATGCTCTTTGACTGACTCAAGTTTTCTAAGTTAGAAAATAATCGGGCTTCCACGTAAGCTGTGATCACATACAATTATGCCTGCTAGGATATTAAAGTTAACAAATTCTTGAAAGCACACAAATATTACTTAACATCATTTTATCTCCTACTTCGAAGCACCTCAATTTCTCTTTTCTTCTAGTCAGACCTTATTTTTCTCCATCAATTGGTATAGTATCCATCTGTTGTCCTGAGTTCTTCTTCTGGGTCTGTTGCTAATAGGAACATTGTTAATTTTCTACATAAAAATCTACAAAAAAATTTTAAAACATTTCTTCATTTTTATTTTTTCAGTGCAGTGAATGGATATCTGTCACAAGTCTATAAAATATTTGGTAGCATGTTTTATAGGTACCAAATTGTGCTGAGAGATCTCTCTCCCTTCTGATGTTATTAGCCTTAAGCCAAGCTTTTGACTTTGATATATAGCTGTATTAGTTTATTGTAACTGCCATAACAACCAACTGGGTGGCTTAACAGAAACTTATTTTCTCAGCTTTCTGGAGGCTAGCTCTCCAAGATCAAGGTATCAGTAGATTTGATTTCTGCACGCAGATCTTTTGACTTGAGAGAAAACCTGAGTTAGAGAGATGAGCTGTCAACATTATATAGCTCTTTATGGTGAAACTGGAACTATCTGCTCTTTAATCATAGTGTGGGATATTAACTTAATTTCAAAAGTTGCCTTCGAAATAATATGATAAATTTATTTGATCTCTCTATGTGATTACATTTGAATTCTTTTTTTTTTTTTTAAGATCAGTGGCTCTTTTCATTAAGTGACACTTAGCAATTATTTCACTGATTCTCTAGTTGAACTGTTCAGTAACTGGTTGACCTGTAGCAAAACCACAGAATTCAAAACAAAGAGCAAACTCACTGGGTGAATGTGGGTGGCATTTAAAATTATAACTTAAGTGATTTATAATCTAGTTACTATCTTAGCAAATGAATTTCTTTGTTCTCAAATCTAAAAATGATATTTCTGGTTTGTGAACTCTTTTGAAAGGTAATTGTTAAATTTTTTTCTAATCAAACATTACATTTATTGGGCATATAAAATTATTTCCTGATCTAAATAAACTTGCAATGTGGTTAGTATTTTTTGGTCACTGAAAGAAGTTAATCACAATTTAAGGTTGTATTTGTTTCCCATCACAGCAAGAGTAGATATGCCAAAGTTCATAAGACCTTAAGATCAATTTAATTTTAGCAAGCATAACAATAAAGATAAGCCCCAGGATAAATGAACAATGTAGATGAATAGAGAAGTGTTTTAAAGCCAGTGGTTTTCTCTGTTCCAGTAGTTAAATGTAAACGGAGTTGTCTAACATCTGTTAGGTGCTTTAGTTGTGGTATGAAACATAGTGTTAGAAACTTTTCTTTTACTATATTAAGTTACTAAACATCTAATTTGTTTCACTATGCAAAATAAAATGCAAAGTGTGTGACTAAATCGTCATGTAATAGTATATACGCTTAACCTAACAATTTTCACTTTTTGTAGAATCTGTTATGTTTCTTTAATATATTCCCCCACCACATACTAGTTAAACTTTAATTACCAAGGTGTTGCCTAGGAAATAGAAGATATAGTTAATATTAACAAATTTCATTGCACAAACAAACAGATAAATACATTTATATGTTTGGATTCATAACATACCTGCTCATAGTGAAGTGGTAGAACCCCGCTCTCTGAAGTAAAAAGTCTCTAAAAAGGGGATGCCACCCTTGGAAATTCTATCTTTATCCCCACACTAGCTTAGATGCAGAGTACATAGGAGCAAAGTGAAAGAAGAGTCTATAAGTGCATGGCCTCTAGAATCCCCGTGCCCTGGTGGTACATGTTCCCTGTATAAGGACCCCTGGAAGGGAGGAGAGGGGTCTGTGAATATGATGCACATGTGCTCTCCTGTAATCCAGGTACCTTTGCGTGCTTTTGAGGTCATCACAAGAGCACCTACGCTGAGTAGTCCTTCAATCCTTCAAAGAGGGTGCTTTGGAGAAAACTCTGGTTGGCTATAAATTTCTACATGATGAGAGAGATGGCTGCAGGACAAGAACCAGAGGGTGGCATCTAGGAGCTGGGAACATTTCCTGGTGGACAGTGACCAAGATCACAAGGACATCAGAAATACAACCAGGAAATGAAGTCTTCCAAAAGCTGTCAAGGACCCGGGGCTGCAGAGCGGGTAACAGCTGCAATTAACACCCTGTCTTCTGTGACATCCAGAGCAGAAGGTCCAATTCATCTACCCTGGAGTTTTGATTCACAGAAACTGTGGGATAACAAGTTTTTGTGATTTAAAGCTATTATATTTGTGGTGATATGTTATAGAGCAATAGGAACCAATTGATTCAAGGATGGATCAAATCTGTGTGACTTGAGTAACTTACTTAATTTTTCTGTGCCTGAGTTCCCTCAGTTGTAACGTTGAAGAGAGGTGTTTTCACTTTCATGATTGGGATAGAATTTATTTTCCCTGAAAACACTCAAAATAATGTAAAAATTGACTACAGGAAAAAAAAACAAACAAACATAAATCATGCTCCCGGCACAATGTCACACAGATATATGTGTTATTATATTTTGATAATTCTACAACACTTACCAATTACTTTCCATGTACCTGTCAGCGAGAGAAATTACAAAACAGGAATTCAGCAGCATGGTAGAACATTGCTTTTCTTTTTGTCTGTGTGTGTACTAAGCCGTGGATGATGCTGATCATCATAGCTATCAGAAAATTTAATTTCCTATGCTGTCTCCTAACAGTGTGTCACCAGTCAAAGATAGTTATTTCAATGTTTACTACCAACCCTTAAACTGAAATAGCCAACCCTTAAACTGAAGAGTCAGATTCGATTTTATCTGTAGCTGGATTATTTAGTAGTTTAAATTGGTAATCATAAAGATAGATCACTGCTCAATTTTTTTTTTTTTTTACGTCCTGAACACAGAAAGTCAGGATGAAATGGGAAGAGAGAGTACTCTTCAGAGATACGACAGCATGGTAGGGTTCAGAACACACTTCATATATGTATGGAGATCTGGCATATATAAAAGGTTGAAAACATGAAGATGCATCATCTCTTCTTTTAATTTTGGGCCTGGAGTTAGAGTAACAAAAAGACTGTGCTTTTGCAAGGATTTTTCCTCTGATTATTTTCAGGATGTATTTTATCTCTAATAGGATTACCTATTAGATCACTCCTGTATTATAATATATAATTCCATTGGATAAAACATGCCAGTTATTGTCAAAAATTTTATTGGCATCAATATTTATTTTGTGTCTTCAACAACATCAAACAAGGTGTCAAATCAAAGCACTATTCTCATTCAAGAGCCATGACTAAGCATAAGCTTACTCAAGTAAAGCAAGCTACTCTGAAAGCACCTATGCACACCTGTTCAATGATGCTACCTGCTGATATGGCTATATGTTACCTCGTACAAAACACTGTTCATGACTGTCACTTCAATGTGGGATATTGCACAAGATTTGTCTAGTTTCACACACTAGTTTCACACCTACATGAACTATGTGCTTTCATTCACAAGGATGCCAAATGGAGCTTCCAGAGACATAAAAATGGCTTATTGTTTTGTTGTTTTAATTCATTCCTTGCATTCTTTGCTGCACTTTTCATAAAGCATAGCAGGTCCTGTTTCAAATACCTTTTACCTTCATTTTCCCATATTCCCCAAGTAAGTCCATCAGCTATTCTAGCCAAACTCTCTCACCTCATTCATTTTTTACTGTAATAGGCCAATGCATGCCAATGCTCTTGATTAGTAATGTCCTATTTTCAAAATACTATATTACATGTAAAGTTAGCATTTTCTTTGAATATTTAATCTCACAGTTTTCATTATACTTAAGTTTCCAACCCCCTTTTTGATAAGTTCTCTGGGTTATAACTAAGATAACCCATATATAATTTATTATATTATATATTATATTACATTATATATTATATTATATATTATATAACATGTAATATATAATATAACATATATTATATTATATATACTATATTATAGGATAACAATATAATTTATTGTTCAAAATATAATACTTTCATAAGAACAAAATGATATATACAATACCATCTGAGTAACTGCTGTAAATTGAGATTCACCCAGGAAAACCATGGTCATGCTAGCAATAGTGCTTTGGATCTTGTTAAGGCAGGAGGTCTGATAATTGTTTGCATACATGTGCAAGATAAAGCAGCTTCATTATGTTATTCCATCTGAACCTAATAAATGCCCCTAATATAGCACTTCCTGAGCCTCCAGTGACCTTTTAGCCCTATCGCATAGATTTCTTAGTAGTAGAAATTATAACTGTTACAGACCCATTAGGTACTTTCACAGGGAATTCTAGCTTATACTATAGATATTTTGCCCTCTTAATAATAAACAATACACAATTAATACTAAATAAATAAATTGGAATCTTTATTTGTTTACATATTCATTGCTAGTAGGGCATTATTCTGGTAAGAGATGGTTTTACTAATCTATTGTAGCCAACTGTTATTACCCAGAAGAAAAGAATTAGTACAGCTAATGTTGACAAATTGATGATGAGGAAAATCAAAATCTTTTTAAATACTATGAATAGTCATTAGATCTGTTGGGGGTAAATCACTAACTGTAAATACAAAGCTCTTTCAAAAATTTTAACTGAATGGATATGGGGAAAATATTGATACTAAAAGACTGGGAAATTGTATCTGAGAGATGTTTAAAATATATTTTAATTGCTACACTATAAATGCAACTGAATAGCTCATTATAAACATTTATTCTTTACCTGTAAGGGGACAAAATGAATCACTTCATATTTTTCCATCTTTTTTTTAAGGTTACCTGTTTGTGTGTGTTTGTACTGCACAGAGCCCTTATATTTGGACACTAAACTCTTAAATAATAGGTTATATTTTTTTTACAACTGATTCAAAGATATGCAAACAGAAAACTAACACCAGTTACTGAAAGATGTATTTTTTTAAACGGGGCTTCCGGTGCTATTTTTTTATATTGTTCCAAAAGAAAGATGGCTCAGGGTCATAATTAAAGGATTATATAGCTCTAAAACTTCAATCTTTCCAGAGGCATAACAATGTACCTGATAGCAGACTTTAAATTCTTACATTTAGAATTGGTTTTAATTTACTGAACAATTCATTTTATAAAGTAGATTTCAGAAAACACTAACTCTTTAGTCTCTCATTGAATGTTTAGATTTTTTCTAAAAATTTTTGTGAAACTGTATCAAGAAGGTTACATAAATATATAAATGACTGACTGACTGAATATTAATAAAATTTGAGGAAAATAACCCTATAATATTCAGAAGATATGTCTATATGAAGAGATTTCAAAATACTTTTATCTTTAAAATGTCAGTATAGCAATAAATATTTGAAATAAGGAATAAAGTGAGATACTGTTTATGATGATGTCTCACTTAATATTATTCCATAAGTTATTTTACACTCTTACTCTGACTTAAGAAAGAAGTCACAGGTAGAAAAATAAAGGTAGGAAATAATTAATAGGGAAATAATCTATTATAGATTCAAGTTAGTTTTATGCCACTTGGTCTTTTATTTAACAGACAAGAAAAACATAATACAATGTGTTAGGATTTATAATTAAGAATTGAATAAATTATTATATTTAAACTTTCATATTTGGGTAGTTGATTCTTTAAGAGACTGAGGAATAGAGTATCAAATTATACAGTGACAATATCTTTCCAATATTACCATTATTTCTCTATTTATTTTATAAGATTTGTTTACATTTCTTTTTTTCTTGCCATTTCGGTGTTCCTCCCTCCTCCCCCCCCACCCCACTCTAGTCACTCCATCTCCTTTCATTGTCAGTTATTGGTCAATTTTCAGTCTATTGGATTCTTCCATTTCTTTTATGAAGTAATGTTCTTTTGTCAGTTGTAGACCTGTTTTCCTGGGACACAGTGGCCTGTGCTTAGTTTTCCAGATGTATTTTTGTTGCAGGCAGTCAACTCACACATGTTTGTATCTTTTCAGTGTCTCCTCCTTTTTACCGGTAGTCTGCTGACCCATTTTGTTTCTGTCACATTTTGCTTCTTCTTTGCTTTGTAGTTCTGGTCACTGGCATTGGGAGCGTTTCTCCCAGCTGATGTTTCTTGATCAGGATAGGCACCAGCGGATGGTTGATGGGGTTTGTCTTGGGGTTGCTGTGGCCTTCCTCTCTGCATGAAATGGGAGGGTGCTTAGCTATGAACCAGAAATTCAGTTCCCATATTGTGAAAATCTCAGCAGTTGTATTTCTGAGACAGTTCGTCTCTATAGTTGATCTCACAGCCTTGTGTCCCATGGATCTGAAATGTTCCTTTGTTCTGGGATTAACTTCTTTCTCTTCACCTCCTTCTTCATGTGTATCTCCCACGGAATTAATGATTTAGTTGTTTCTGGTGAGGATTGACTGGATTTGGAGAAGACCAGAGGGAGTGATGACCCCTACCCCCAAACTCTCCCCCCAACATTAGCCTGCTCATCAGGTCCAGCATTCCCCCCAGTCCAGAAGGGGTTGCATGGGAGGGCAGAGCCCCAGGGACACCGTTGGCCTGGCTCCCTGATGGAACTGGTTCTAAGCATGGGTCCCAGACTGCTTGTTTAAGGTGGCCTGGGGGTCCCTGGGGGCCTCCTTCCACTCTAGGATGCAATGGGAAACCTTCCTACCTCACATGCCCCAAACCCCAAAAGGACAAAGACAGGGTGAAGCAGCCAGGGGCATGGCCTTGACTCTGTGGCAAAGCCAGGTTGAAGGGCAAGGACTAATCCCATGGCCCCAGGCTGCTTTGTTTAAGACAGCCTGGGCACCAGTGGCGGTAGCCTCTTGCCACTGTGGGATGTGACAGGGAAACCTCCCTACCTCACACTCCTTGAACCCCCAAAGGATGAAGGCAGGGGGAGCTGCCAGGGGCATGGTGCCCAGCTCCTCCAATATTATTAATTAGGAATTCAAATTGCTATAGAGCTGTCTCTGAACTTTTTATATCTAGGCAAACCAGGGCATCCTTAGGCTTAGCAACACGAGAAAATGTTGTATTATTAAAAGTTATGCAGTGAGAAAATTATTAATTATTTTTATAACTCAAGAAATAGAAAAATAATTCTTGAAATGAGAGTGGTCAGAATCTAGTTCATGAGAGGTTCTGTAATTTACTTCCCCGTGATTTTATATCACTTATCAAGATCAGTTTACTGTGTTTATTTGAAATTAAAAATTACATCAAAATTTATGATGAAAGGTTTTGCAATTTAATTGAGTAGTTCAATGAATTCTGTGTTTGATATGCAGTCAAATGCTCTACCCCTGAGCTATACCCCCAGAATTCTGTGTTTGATATAAAAGTGATAGGATAGATTATTGCCAAAAGCTGAGTAGGTCTGAACCTGCATATTCACTCATATGTGATTGACTTCCTACATTCCAACTCTAGTATCTTGAGAGTTCAAGAACATATATCTACACACAAATATATATGCACATATGTGTACATACATAGACATATGCACATATATGCATATATAATATACTGATATTCAATCTCTAAATCAATCTATCTTACTTATCTTTTTATCTCTGCAACTATCCAATTAATTATAAGCCAACACTCTTGCCTGATCATTTCCCACAAAAGTAAAATTGTAACAGAGATGTAGAAAAATAAGATAATATGAACAGAATATAAAGATGTTGGATACTGAAAATTAAAGAGCTTGAGTGATTATGAAAACCAGGATATGGCTGTTAAGGCATGAACTCTGAACATATGAGCATTGGAGTAAAGGGATTTTGAAATACAGTAAACTGAAATTTCAAGTCACTAAGAATGAGGAAAAGACAGAGGGTGTCTACATTTCTGGTAAGGGTATTACTGAGAAGCAAGAGTTTCCTGGATACTAACAGACATTTTAAAGAACAAGGAAGTAACACTTAATAAAAACTTTGGGGAAAAAAAGAATAACAAAGTTGGAAAAGATTGGATATATAGAATAGGGTCACAGTGTTGATATTTTTGAATTCAAGTGTGAAGTATCTGTACTTCATTTAGGATGTTAAGAGTAAGAGTACCATTCTTATTTGAAGACTGAGTGTTGAAATATTATACATTGTTACAAGTAAATACTGTTAATTTGGGTATGAAATCTTAAAGCTGGCACAGCATAATGTTGGAAGGGAGGAAGACTATATCTGAAATGTATGAGACACAGTAGTATGGCTTAGTAATTGCTTATATTAAATATTGAAGACAAAAAAGAAAGTGAACTAAATTGAAAATTCAGAAGTAATGTTCAAGGCTATTTCTTGAGTGAAATATCAGTGTAGGTGATGTCTTTGAAAAATGTTCTGAAAAAAAAATGGCAGCAAACACTTGAAATGAATATTCAGTGATATTTTACCATTTGTTTGTAGTATGCATCAACCAAAAAAATGTAATTCAAATTTTTTCTAAAAGTGCATTTACCTGTGCATCTGAAGTGACCATTCTATCATAAGACATTGGATAGATAGGTCTTTAATCTCAGAGTCACTACTGGAAGTGGGGTGTAGATAGTACCAATTCATCAGAAGAATTTTCATGTAATTAGGATAGCAATAATATATTATATAATGCAAAGTATAATGTTTAAGGACAATGGTCTATTACATATAGTGCTGTATAGTATTTAAGGACACTGGTCTATATTATATAGAAGTATTTGGCATATATCAAAGTGATACAGGTAAGTTATGTATTTTTTTTAATCTTGGCCTATAATCACAGAATAATCAGGCAAGTAATTAAAAAAAAAAGACCACACAAACAGCAGTAATAAACTCAGGAGTACTAATTATAAAAAAACTCAGTAGGAAACAAGCAATTTTTTTCTCTGATGATTAGATTTCTGAAGCAAATTGGATAAAGAACCATCCTGTAAATATAGTTTATGTCAGTAGCCTGAATATCAACCATTAAATCAAAATATTTATTATTTACTTTGTATCAGGGTTACTTATAGATTCAGATATATTTACAACCCTCAAGAATTACAGACTATACTTTTTTGACATTAAAATAATATTGTAGCACACTTTTGCTACGTTCAATAATAACAGAAAGGCATAGGATATTATAGGTGTGAATAATAGCTGATATGTGATTGAAACTTTTGTTTGTATATTTTGTTATTGAGGTAAAATTCATAAACACAAAATTAACCACTTCAAGGAGTAATTCAGTGGCATTTAGCATATTCACAATGCTGTGCAGCCTGTTTTTAAAACATTTTCATCATGCACATGTATCTATTAGGTAATGTTTTCACATTCTTTTGTGGTAATCTCAAAACTGTGTTTTCTCTCTACAGACTTTTTTTCTACTCTCGATCTATCATATAAAAATGATCATATGACATGTGGCCTGTTACCCAATATGAATGGGGTTGTTACCTTTTTGTCATTGAGTTGTAAGATTTCTTTATATATCTTAGATATTAAATGCTTACCATATGCAGGATTTGCATATATTTTCACCATTCCATGATTGTCTTTTTATGTTATTAGTAAGATCCTGTGATGCATTTATTTTAATTTTCATCAAGAACAACTTACCGATACTTTCTTTCATTGGGCTTCCACAGTCAAATCCAATGATATATTGTTAAATAAGAAGATATGAAAATTTACTCCCATGTTTCTTTGAAGCATTTTATTTTATTTTCACTTCTTATATTCAGTCGTTGACTCCTTTTGACTTAGTTTTTGTGTAAGATTAATTTTTTTTTTTACATTTTTAAAGGACAGGTTTATTAGGAAAAGGGGAGGAAAAACAGAGATGCCTGCATAGTCACAATAGTCACAGGTGGGTAGGAGAGCTGCAGTTCTTGTTTTACAAAAAGAAAAGTTTGTGTAAATAAATAGCTGCATAATCATAGGCAATGGAAAGACTATGAACAACTTAATTTTTGATAGGTGGTTATCAATTTGCCAGTATGATTTCTTGAAGAAACTGTTATTTTCCTACAAAATGATATACAGAGTCAATGTAATCTGTATCTGGATTTCAGTGACATATTTGGCTGAAATAGAAAAGTTGACACTTAAAGTATCATGGAATTGCAAGTCAAAGCAATATTGAAAAGGAAAAGTAGAAGAACACTGACATCTTGGTATCAAATCTTACTGCAAATTTACAGAAATAGAAGCAGTGCTGTACTAACAGGATAGACATATAGCCTAATAATTGACTATTCCAGTCCTCTCTAGGGCTTCTGCCACAACCTCTCAAGTTGCAGAGTTCCATAGATATCTTTTCCAAGTACTATGACTTCACAATGCTACAACCCTATGAATTACTGCCCTCTCTTGCCTCCCACTGATGGGGTGTCCTCATGTTCTCTTACTCACAAGTTTTGTAGGGCATGGGATGGACATGCCTTGTATGACTGAGCCTGCTGTTTTCTCTTTGCTGGGCATCCGTCTTCCATCCATTTTAATGTTGCTGTGGAAGGCAAAGTAAAGACATCACGTTCTAGGAATTCTGGCTGACTGTCCTAGAGAGTTTAGAGAACTGATGAAAAAAAAGTTGTTTCAAATTTACATAATATAGATTTTCTACTGATAAATTTAAATAAAATTGCTGTACATACATTTGTGTATATTGTGGTTAAGAATTATATAGGTGATTATCATTGATGAAGAATTTTAGCAATTTTTGAGAAAGCAATTAGTATCAAATCTTCACAGAGGTATAGTGGATCAAACAGCCTTGGGAATGATGTAATAAATACTAAATAAAGGACACTGAAAAACTGTAAAAGCAGGAGATATATTTTAGTGAGTTATAGCATTGTGAGTGAAAAATAGCATGACTACCTATTTTTGCAGCAGAAGATATAAGATTAGTTTCTAACAGAACATTTGATAATAAAGAACAGGAAGTCATAATTTTTGGGTCAAATAGGGAAGTATAGTCTCTAGATAATATAAAATATTCCTGTGTGCTAATTAAGCTATAATTGAATATACAAGTACTTTTTATACCTATTATTAATACTAATAAATCACTATACCTTACACAATTATTTAATTAATCTTTGAATCAAATCATTATATATGTATATATATGTTATGCTAAAACATATACAGGGTCCCAAATATCCTGGGAATTACCTGTTTGAGACTGAAAGAATAGATATGAATTATTTTTAGCTTTCTCTATATGAAAGTGTTCCTCAACATTAAATATAAAAAATCGACTGAGTTGAAGAAAATCAGCTTCACAAACTTCAGTTTTCCTAACATGGTTTTGGGAAAGCATCCCATCCAGGTCACTAGTTGTAATGTAACCAGTCCTTGTCACCAATTAATTGTAATGGGGCTCACCAATCTGCATAAGTTATTTACTGGTTTAGTGTTTCACAAATTAGGGTCTCTCTCTCTCTCTCTCTCTCATTCTCCCATGCTCCCTAAGCCCTCCCTGAGGTCCTTTATTGCCTCTTTCAGGACCATGTGCACATCCACTAGACTACACAATCATGGGCAAGACACAATACTACAGGTTCTGGTTATACAAGCCAATGGAGGAAAAAGCCTGCCCACATCACTTATCCAAGAGTTCTAAAATGCTAGAATAAGTACAAAACAGAAAATCAGACTGATGTGAAGGAACCCATGATCGAAATATGCCAAAGTTTTCTGTGAAGGCAAAATTAGTCTTGGGAATAAGATAGCTTGTGTAGTGATTTTCCAACATTTTACCTCATGGAATCATAGACTGTAACAGGTGAAAGGGAACCAAAAAATCTTTTTATTCAAGTTTATATTTCATCAATGAAGAAACCTGCCTGAGACATGAAGTCGTCTGATGTGGGGTCACAGTTTATTATAGAGTAATGTCAAGTGTAACGCTTTTGTCCAATCTATTACACAACACCATAATCAATTTTGAACCCAATACTAAGAAGAGATAACTGTATTTTTAATTCAAAAAGAAAATTTAGCTGTAAGGTATGTGAGAGGACAACACTAATTTCCTTCAAATTGTAAAGCTGGTTGGTGTGCAATTGAGGTTTTGAACTGTAGTAATTCAGGTAGGAGCAAGAGCAAAAACGAAAGCAGATCAACTATCTTTACCCTGAACTGGGATTTGATTTAAAATTTTCTAACTCCTCTTTGTGTGTATGTGTGTGTGTGTGTGTCCTTACACACACGTGTACCTTAAAAGTGGAGAGGGCACAGAGGTAAATGATTTCATCAGGTGCCTTTACACCATTGGCCTCTGGCTAATGATCCTGTTAGTGTACGAGGTGCTTCAGAGCATGGGTTT
Organism: Uropsilus gracilis; assembly: GCA_004024945.1. Taxonomy (NCBI): domain Eukaryota; kingdom Metazoa; phylum Chordata; class Mammalia; order Eulipotyphla; family Talpidae; genus Uropsilus; species Uropsilus gracilis. The sequence goes on along the minus strand of PVHY01010187.1, from coordinate 8,531 downwards.
GGGGTACCACCACTTGTAATTGTGGACACCTGGGCAAAGAGTGTGGGTGTGCCATGCATAAGTGGGTACACCTGAGCTTAGGAGCAGGGCTAAAGTGGCAGCCGCGGCATCAATGACAGCACTACTTTGCTATGGAAGAGGGAGAGAATCCAGTAAGGGAACATAAAGATTCCTGGCAGGGCTAGTGGGTTGGTGGTCTGCCTGCTTGCCATACAACTGGCTCAGCCTCCCTTTCTGGTTCCCTGTGAGAGCATTAGAGCCTGTAAAATCCAGAGGAGCTGGGGACTGTCTGCCCTAATCCATAAAGAACCTGCCTGGTATGTGGACTTGTACTACAGGTCACTATTTAAGGCAGCATTTCATCTTGCGAATGGAAGGTTAAACTTTCAGGAGTAAGGTGTTGTTATATTAATGGTTTTGTTTTCTTAGATCTCTGTCAACTTACTATTTACATAAACAACCTATATCAACTTAAAATCCACACATGGTTTTAATGCAATAATAAAGACCACATCTGACAATATTTTCCTTATTCTGAAGTCTACTGATACTGAAACCTACTGAAATGTTTTACAAATGTAAAAGGCACAAACTGATGATTTTTGCAAAGCTTTAAACTTCCATCTGAGTGAGTGATGGTATCTTACATATCAATGCAGCAGGTTTTCTTCATCTCCATCCCCTTCTAATACTACACCTACAACTCATTCCACTGAGTCTGACAAATTTAACTTAAGTAACTTAACTTCAGGTGCTCAGTTTACAACCTTCTCAGGAAAGTCTTACATTACTGATCTGTTAACACCCATTATCCCAACTATGTTAAAAATTATATATTTGGTTTACATAACTGTGAAGTAATTTTGCTCTAGCGATTATTGTAACTAGAAAGTTACATTCACAAATAATGTTACCTTCCCAAATTCACTTAACTTAATGGGAGAATAGAATTAAGAGACAAGTATCTGAGTACAATGTCTATGAACTTTTCTGTTCTATGCTAGTTAGTGTTCTGAATCTACTTTGAGATTGTTCATTAGTGCTTTTAGTACCTTTCTTCTCCCCTTGGTCTTGGCAAAAAGTTTACTTCATCTTGCTTGTACTTTTAAAAAAATCTATTGGTTATCAGTTGTTTTATTTTTCCTTCTCCTACTAGTCTTATGAGTTTCCCCAAAGAGCTATCTGAGGAGTGGGGGTTGAAGCTTTCTCTTTGTTTGAATCTTTTAAGGGAGACTGATATATGTCTGCTTTTTTTTTTTTAATTTAGAGTGCAATTTAGAAGAGTTGCAGCATTATGGAAAAATTGCAATGAAGGCAATACATGCAGCACTAGCATAGCATTTTGCATAGCTGTTCAGACTACAGAATTAACTATGCATGTTGATATATTAGTACAAAACAATCTAATAATAAATGGGAAGAATTGAGATCATTTGGTGACTTTTAAAGAATTTTTGTCACAATAGTAAAAGCTGTCAGTGAAGAAATGTACAATGTACTGAAAAAAATGGTAAAATCAGCATTTAGTACACTATAATTTAAAACATAAATATTGAAGATTAAATTGTCTTATTTATATAAAATGTATCCAGAGCAATTTGAATAGTGTTTGTTTTATTCTCATATTTAAATCATGATGCAGAGCAAGCATATTTGCCTTAAATGTCATAATCCTAAGTCTGAATCAGTTAATGTATTAATTGTTGCTGCATAACTATTTACCATAAACAAATTTGCTAAAACTAGTGTTCATTTATATATCAAGTTTTTTAGGTCAGAAATCAGGCATGCTTGCCTGAGTTGTCTGCTGCTTATGACCTCACACACTAAAGAAAATGATCCGTACTCTTGCTTGGAAAATTTGGGGATAGAACCAGATTCAAGTTCAGATTGCATGCAGAATTCAGTTTGTGGCAGTATGTCCTAGGTAACTATTCTCTGGTTAGCTCTCAGCTCAAGGGCATGTGTAGATCTAAATGGGGCCACATTCCTTCTCACATGGTGCCCTTCATTTTCAAAGTCAGCTTTGGTCCAAAATCCTTTCCACACTTCAAATCTCTTTGGTGCTTTCTTTTCTTTTCCTTTTTTTTTTTTTTTTTTTTTTTTTTTTTTTTTTTTTTTTTTTTTTTTTTTTTTTTTTTTTTTTTTTTTTTTTTTTTTTTTTTTTTTTTTTTTTTTTTTTTTTTTTTTTGAGACTAGGTCTCGCTATTTTGCCCATGGAACCGTAAGCTCTTGTTGCCCGGGGTACCACAAACTCAAGCAATCCCCATCCTCAGCTGCCCACGTAGCTGGGATTACAGGCACACACTTTTTTTGTAACTAGGTCTTGCTACGGGTCCCAGACAGGACTCAAATCGCCATCCCTAGCCCTGGCCGCTTCATAGGCTGAAGCTTACAGGCACGAGCCACCGTACCCGGCCCCCTTTGGTGCTTTCTTCTAGTAGCACATGAAGAAAACTCTTTTCAAAGTGCTCATCTGATTGAATCAAGTTCAGACAAATCTCCGTTTATGCTTATTTGAATTCAACAGACTTGAGACTTTAATTACAGCTACAAAATCCCTTCACAGTATTATTTAATCATTTGATATAGAAACCACCCTCAGAATTCTGCGTACTGTCTTTTACAATTTATTATTTTGAAACATTTCTGAAGTTTTCTTTAATGTCAATTTTACTAGCAGTTTTGTGTCACCTGAAACAAGTGAATGTTAATAATTTTACCTTTATTGATTTCTTCTGCTGCATGTCTTGCATTTCCAGAATGTTGGCAGTATCACCATTTCCAGTCCTCTAATCTCTAGTCACATCTAGTTACACTTTCATTGCTACCATTTTTTTTTCCTTTGCTGTACTTTCATCTTTTGATTACTTAAAGAAAAAAGAGTTCTATGTATGTTGGGAGAAAAGAGGATAACACAACTGCATTTTCTCTTGTCTGAATAATTAAGCAGCGATTAATCGCCAGAGTGTGCTGTTCTCTCCTCTTCTAGTTTGATTAAACTGAGATTTTATCTGTAGTTTTTAATTTACAGAAGAGCTATACCTTTATTTTTTATGTCTTATCATCATTCTCTCCTTGTTTAATTTTAAAATTCCATCAATTAATTAAGACTAATTTATAGTCACTACATTTTGCATCTAATAATTGTACTTTCAAGAAAGGAGCAGTCATTCTGCAGAGGTCAGCAGAAATAATCACAAGAATTAGAGTTTCTTTCTTACAAAAGAATTAGTAAGTAGATGCAAGATTTATGATGGCTGAGTGAATTTTGAAAGAAACATGTTTTTATTGCAACCTGACATATGAATGCTGAGACCCAAATTCTGTCAGATAACCAAGAGTAGTATCATTTTGGATATATTATATAATTTTGAGGTAAATATTTCTCAGACTTGAAGGCTTGGGTTGTTCTATGAAAACAAGGCTATGAATACGTATTCTCAAGGGAACAATGATGATGGTATTGTCACCATTATTATTTAGTCATGGGTGAGATTTTCTCATGTTTAGTGTGTTGTTAGGAAGGCTCTGTCTCTTCTTTCACTCTCCATCTTTTAAATAAAGATGTAAAGACTATTTCTGATATCTTGTGTTTATATGGGGTGTAGTGTTCTTGGTTTGTGATGATCAAGACCTAATCCTCCATTCAAATCCGGAAGTTTCCGGTATATGTATTTTCTGCAGTGCAGCTCCATGTCCTGTTTCCAATTGGATCCCTGGATTGCGCACTGTGTGTATGTGTGTGTGTGTGTGTGTGTGTGTGTGTGTTTAGATGGTGAGAGCTGGATATTTCCCTTTCTTGAGAGGATAATAAGGTTACTAGTGTTTGTTGTAATTTTCAAGATCCATTATTTTTTGCAGTAAGAATTATTTTGCCCAATATCTAGAACATCAGATACATAGGAGAGGAAATTTTTATCAATCTGTAAACTGATACAATTCAGTAGGAGTGTACAAGAGTCTAATTGTTCCATATGTCAGAGTTGAAATAAGACTTTTAAAATTTTAACCTGAGTAGTATGAATTGGTGTTTGGTTTTAGTTTACAGTTCTCTGAAACTTTTTGCCATTTTGACTTCTATAAATGCGATGTTCTTTCAGTTTGTCCGTTTGTCGATTATTTTGCTAATCTTTTATGAATCGTTAAGAACTGCAGCACTGAGAACAGCAAGTTTTGGGGTTCTGCTGTTACTAACAAGACAATACACAAAGTTCTCCTTTGATTAGAGTTCAATTCATCAATCTTTGTGTTTGGTGCTTTTCTCCACATAAATTATTCCTTGCTTACAATTATTCTCTATTTCCTCAAGGCGTTTGTTATTTTACTTTTCTACAATGTCTTAAATCAACAGAAAGATTAGTTTTTGTCTGGAGTTTTATTATATATACATAAGCATTCCAGAATAACACATTGGTCTGTAATTTACTGACCATGATCTCAGTTTAGTCAAACATCAGGATGTACATAATTTTTCTGTCTACTCTGAACTCTAAATAGTTCCATTCCACTATTTTTGCACCAAGTCTCACAACTGTGTTAGCTAAGATAATGTCTATTCTTCCACCTTTTCATATACAACTTTAGTTATTGAGGTTTTGTGAAAATGTCACTAGTATTTTTATTCAGACTACTTCCAATCATGTCTTTGGAGGGATACTGAGAATCCCCCCCATGAGTACCCTACTATTCTCCTTTTGGGTGGGGGAGTTTCACTGGTTCAGAAAAAAAAAATTATCTTTTCTATAAAGTTATGCATAGTATAATTAAATTATTGCAACTGTAGTGCATTCTCATTATTCAGTGGTATTTTCATAGAATCTATAAAACCATACGTTTAAGTATCATTTAAGAATGAGAATTTTCCCTTTTATTCTTTACTTTTGCAATTCAGCACTAAGCACAATTGTAAATTCTTGACAGATACTGTTAATGATTTATTAAAGCTTTTTAGTCCCCCTTTCCCTATGGCTAATATTTTTAAATTAGTATTGAATTTCATAAAACTACTTTTCTATCTGTTGACATCTTCAAGATTTCCTGCAGTGGTGAAATTCTTACTTCCCTGTAATTAACCTGACTAGTTGAAATCAGCATTTGTTATAAAGTAGTTGATTATCATCTTTATTTTCTCCCATCGGTATAATACACAGTCAGTAATTTTTTTTTTTTTTTTTTTTTTGCTGTTATCTGGAAAGGTCTTAGTGTCTAAGAATTTTATGTGTGAACAGGATAAATTTTTCTTTACTAAATTCTATTATGTATTCATTAAAAAAATCCCTTGAGTCACTTTTGATTTGTATTTTAATGTAATTTTTTATTCCTTCAGCTTTCATTGCAGCTCCTTGTAATTTTCATTAATGTCATGATTTTTATTTTACTTCAGTCTTTTTAAAAAAATAGCCTCATTTATTAGATTGAAAATTCTGTTGCTTCAGTAAATACTGGTCCAACCACATTTCCCTTTCCCTTTCATTTATATTGCTTCTCTATTTTTTTTCTAAGCAGTTTATTTTCCCTAAAATGAAAACTTCCTTCTTTTAGCTCACATGTCAATGAGTCTTGAATATTATATGGGGTGGGATGGGGGAGGGGGACAACTAAGGGTTTTATAGGTTTACCTGCAGTAACTTTTTGACTAATGCATCATTTATAACCAACTTTCCTATAAAGAACAAAACTATGGACACCTTTTGAGATGATTAAGAGCTTGCAATTTCACACTAAAATAAAACTTCATCTAATGTTGTTACCTGTTGTTGATCAAAGAACCAGTTCACTAACCATGAAAAACATTTAAAGAATGTGAAAGATGCTTAATAAAGTATAAATGTGCTTTTTCCACACTGATATTCTCATTTCATGAAACTTATAAATATTATACGAACATTTTAAAAGTACCTTAGGTAGGTCCTAATGGAAAACAGTCTAATGGAATGAAGTGTGCAAAGAATTCTACCTGAGCATATACTTCAGTTTCTAATGCTTGTCCATATGTAGTAACTGTTTATTAGACTTCTGACCTAATTCTATATATGTAATAATGCAAATGAAGTATCTGGGGATACTTCAAAAATATTCAATCAACTTAATATATTGAATATTAAAAGATATTCAATAAACTTAAGTATTTTTTAAGTCTTGAAAATATCTCATTTCAGAATACTAAATACATTACTCAAGATCTAAACATACACTGCAGGTTCTGAAAGCTTTAGCTGCAGCTACATTTGAATTTCTGGTGATTCAATAACATGTTACATAGTAGCTGTAAGTTTCCTGAGGTATCCTGAGTTTTTCCTTTGACCCCATTCCTGTAATTTTTATTCATCTATATACTATTCTCAATTTGAATTTTTAAATGAACTAGAATATTTAGCAAAAAGAGTGATTTTGATCAGTATCAAGAAGCAACATGTACAATTTCCACAAGTGTACAAACTCTGAACTAGGAATTGGAAAATATAAAAAACTACAGAATCACTCTAACAACAAATCTGGAAACAGAGTATATTAACAAGTATTGGGGAAAAGATAATTCTTAAAATGGTAATGATTTTCTGCTTTGACTCATTTGCTTTTTGAGAGCATGGATATTAGCTCAAGACAGTGATAACGCGTATATATTGTTATCTTGATTCCCCAATTAAACTTTCACGTAAGACTTACTGACAGATTGCATTTATTTTACCTCTTTTCTACCTCAAATGGGAAAGGAAAGACTGCAAAGGAAGACTGTCAAAAGTAAATTTGCAGGACTTCATTGGGAAACAAGGTTGCGCAGAGTTCACATACCTAGTCTTTGATAAAATTCCCATTCTGGACATAGTGACTACAGTTTAATATGTTTATTTAGTTGTTGATACCTCAAAATCATTTACAATTTTAAAAGATGAACATACTGAGCCAAATAAAGTCATTTTTTAAAATTTTGTTTATTATTACTGTTTACCAATGGGGAGATGCAGTTTATTTACACCAGCAGCCATAGGGGCAAGGGGAATACACAGTTAGTTAGCAATCTGTATAGGATGGACTACTTATGCAAAAATAAGAATCTCCAAAACAAAGGATAGTGGTAAGCTTCACTATACTCCCCCAATGATCCCAGCATGCGGTAATGCCAGGCAGTGGCCCCTGGGCATGCGGTGGTGGGAACTAATGTAAGGAAAAGCCACAAACCACAGAAATTTGTTAAGAACCCCTTCCCCCCATACGCACGCGCACACGCGCACACACGCACGCACACAGGCACACACTCAAATACATAATAGAATTACAGGGTGATCAATACACTTAATTGAGGCAGGAAGGATAGCAAGTCTGCAATAGAAGGGAAGATAGGCAAGGGAGAATTCCTAACCAGTCAACTATATGGTAGGGCGCATACTCTCCCCCCACCCCCCCAAAAGAAGTTACTTTGGCCCTCAGGGCACCTGCTGGACCTAGTCCTCCTTATACCCATCCAGGGCAAGGGACTACTTCCCTAATAATGGGAGGAGAGGGGGCAAAAAACAGAAACCAAAACCAAGACAGAGGTAACTTGAACCAACCACTACTCAAAAACCTTTTCCTACTTCTTCCTCCTCTAAGCAGAGAAAAAGGCCAGAAAGGAAACAGTAACATCACAATATTGGAAGAGCGGATCACTGCCTTCCCTGTTTCCTGGACATTATTTGGAAGTAGGACAGAATCTCACTTAGCCTCTTCTCTCTGTGTCCCCTTAGAAGGAGATGTCTGCAAAAATTCAAAGGTAGGTAATTTTCCCTATTGCCCAAGTCTGGCTTTGTAAAGCGCTACCACAATCCTTGAAGATCAATCTGTAGCTAGGTCACAACTCTGAGCAGGACAACTCTAGGAGAAGAATGCAGTAATAGTCTTGAGGTTCTATTACTATAGTTTCCTTAACTCTCTAGGGTATGCAACCCAAATCAGTTCACACAGTCCAAATAGCTCCTTCTGGGATAAGGAAGGATACATGCACGGCAAGGGTTTCAGAAAATGGAACAGGACCAACTCTATCCCTGTGTTCGTCAGCCTTTACTGCTCTTCTGTTGAGGTCCTAAGAAGCATTTACTGAATGGAGGTGGGAAGGTGTAACTCCTCATGATTTAAGACACAGCAGGAAGGCATACTAGCAAGGCAGTCCTATAGGAGAAACACTTAGGCTTGACACTGCCTTTCATATACAAAAATTACATTCTCCCCCCTCTAATCCAAATAGAGGGAGCCATATGAAAGATTCTTTTCTGAGTACCCCACAAAAGCAGAGGAAAAAAGAGAAATAACTCAAGGAAAAGGAAACAAGGTAGGCTTCTGAAGCAGGAATACCACCAAGAGAGAACTGAAAGTGATCAATTTGAAAGAGGGTGTCAGGCAGCACCTGGGGTCATGAGCTGCACCAGATAGGAAGGGGAGCAGGGGACGGGAGGAACATGGGGCCAAGCCAGACAGATGAGCCTGGACCCCTTTTGGGGCACAGAATGAGGTAAGAAAACATTTCAAATAAAGCAGCACCATTCCCGCTCACC
>PVHY01010186.1:0-53051 GCA_004024945.1 Uropsilus gracilis | reverse complement strand
GGGGGCAGATGAGATAGTGAAATGAAGTTTCTCTCATTTCACAGCATGAGCCCAGTTTGGTCTATAATAGTGGCTATCATAAGACAAGACAATTCCAAAAGTTAAAAATTGACACTGATCCTTGGCACAGTGGCATCAGCCAGTCATAGAGACACTGAAAGTTCTTTGGAATAATTATGAGAAAGTGTATAAAATTCCTGAGGCATAAAACCATTTGGGGCTTCCTTGCTGCCTGGCCAGGGATTCCCACTATATTTTGTCCCTCTCTTTTTTCCTATTATTATCCTTTCTCATCTCTGTTTTTCTAAATAAAATTTCCCCTTTCTACTTCTTTGCTGATGTTGATGAAATACTTTCTGCAGTTTGGTCAGACAACAAACTCTGGTAAAAACAAGGTAACACTCCTGGCACCTTAGACTCAAGATTGCTATTTCTAAAGCAAAAATGTATGCATTCATCACAAAGACCTCTTATACCCAAAGCTATCAATATGACAAGGGAGGTTGCTGCCTGCCTACCAGTTATTCTGCCTCACAGTCTGCCCTGCACCCTGTGCCTCAGTTGGCTGCATCCAGCCCCATGCTTAAGCGTTAAAGATCTGTCAGGTCTGCCAAGGACTCCAAGATTCTTTTCTACTGCTCTAATCAACAAGGACCTGGCCAGCACTGCCTGTTACAGGACACCTCCTAACCCATCTGGACCCGCCCCCACAGCAGTTTCATTCTGAGATGGTTTTAGTCAGAGCACTTCCTGCCCAAGAGCAAGGAAGTGGGGCATCAGGGGAACTAGCAGTTGTTTTTGTGACTAACTACTGCATGAGAAAGGAGTGAAAAAGCCCAAGGTTTGCTCAGGGGGTAAGCTGTGATATCTCTCTATGTGTTTATGTATGACTCTGTGTGTGTGCATTGTGTGTGTTCGTACATGTGCATCATGTGTATGGTTGGTGGCAATGAGGAAGCCCTCCTGAATCTGATAATTCACAGAACATGTTTTGTCCTTTCTCTCTCTATTTACTTTATCTTTGCCACTTTTATGCCACATCTCAGGTCCAGGCTATGACCTAATGAAAGGCAAACATGTGGGATCTGGAAGAATGTAGGCTGAAGCCCTTTTGTTTCCAGTACTCTCCATTCTTGACCACTGCTTCCCTTAGTAAGTGCTTCAGTAAATTACCCTGTTTATTCTTCACCTTGTCTCTGGTGAACTCTTTCACATCTATGCCTCTGCCTACACCTAATCTTTCCCCCAACATTTGGTGGTCCATAATAGAACAATTTGGTCATAGGGTATTTGGATCCCATCTTCCTTCTCTCTTTTTCTTGTTCTCTGATGGATTGAAGGTAATCTTTGGAATAAAATAATGTAGCTGATTGTGGTACATCTCAACATTACTGAAAATTACCATGTTCCCTTGAAGACTGTCATAACCTAACCCAGTGGAGTACTTCCTTCAAAACTGTTGGTGAGCTGTTTATCATGTGGAAGGTAACCTAAGTGGTCTCTCTTGGGCATAACCAGGTGTCCCTGGAATATTTTCTGAGCTGGGCAGTTTGCCACAACCCTGATTCAGGGTAGTTTCACTTTCTTCCTCTTTCTTATCATTGTGTGGGCCGCAGTTGAGAATGAGTCAAACTTGAAATCCCAACATCCAGTTCCTGAACCTCTGCATGGTAACCCAGTTTTTGACCTTCCCATGACCCCTATCTCAGTTCTTGTTCCCCAGGTCCTACCCCTCTGTGCAGCACTCTGCTGAGCCACTTAGGTCCAGCTGAGCCTGTCATAAGACTGAGGTTCTGGTCCTAGCAGGACAGCTATTCCTGCTCAGTGACAGTGTGATCCTAGTTCCTGGATGGAACTGCTCCTGACTGGATCATAGTGTTGCCAGACCCTAATTCCCAGTGGGAACTGAGTGGTATTCTCTGTGACTCTGAGGATTCATCCTATGAATAAAAGTAACAATCCATCTGGTCACTTATGTGAATCTGTTTTCAGTTGCAGGCACTGTGAATTCAAAGGAAAGGTCACACTAACTCCCTCCCTTCTCATCCCTCCTCACATACTCCCAGCAGGGGGTGTGCAGCAGGGCTGGGATCCAGGAACTGCTGCAGCTGTGGAGAGGGCAGACCCTCTGCTCTGGGCTCTTCATTCCTTCTCCAGCTCTTAGGTCCTCACTCTCGGGTGGACACTCAGGGTCTAGCACAAGGTCTTTGTGGGATGCCACAAAGAACAAACCTTTCCCTCTGTTGGTTGCTTTCCCACATCTTGCTTCTGCAAATTCCCAGTCTCAGGTCCTCTGACCTTCTCCAAGGAAACCTGCCTGCCCTTTGAGAAAACAGTCACCTCCTTTGCATTCGTAACTCTGCTCCCAGAAACCCCTTTTCTGACCCACTCTTGCCACATCTCCTGCCTGCAATGTGATTTCCATGGAAACTTGGTAAGTGTGGAGACAGCTTTTTCTCTAAGATTTTAGTGGGTAGAAAATCAGACATGAGAAGAGTCTGTCTCAATGGACACCCAAAGCAAACATCTCCTCAGTGTTCTGCCAGGAGAGAGAAGTAACTTTAGGACATTATTCTTTCCGATGTTCATTGGAGGAGAGAGTTTCATTTTCCTTTCCTGAGTTTTCTTTTCTTGTGCAACTACTGTTTGCAAATCTGTCTACTTAGCACCTGATCAGAAATACTTTCTTCAGTGATGGAATATGTTCTTTACCTGGTTGTTTTGTGCCAACAACCATTGATAGATATAAATGTTGAATTATGGTAGGTGGGACTGAAAAACTGAATTCTGAATTTCAGTGAGTCTAAATTAAATAGGGTAAATTTGACAACAATCACCATATCCTACAAACAGGGACATATTAGGCATCTGTCCAATTGTGATCATTTCTTCTCGAAGACTTCAACAACTGTGTAGGCTGTGATATGCAGTTGGAGTTTTTTTCATCATTCAGAAAAATACTGACTGATTTCTCTCTGCTTATAGATATGTCGCAGAGTTTTACAGGAGGAGCCATGGCCTCAGGCATCAAGAAGTTGGTGGAGAAATCCAGGTGCTCCATCTGCAGGCACCTGATGATGGAGCCGGTGACCATCGAATGTGGGCACAACTTCTGCCAAAAGTGTATAGAGGGCACCACTAAAAATCAACAGGTGACACCACCCCCGGGGAGTTCTCATTGTCCCCTGTGTCAGGCACCATTTCAAAGTGACTCTCTCAAGTCCAATGAACAGCTGGAAAACCTCATTGAGATCATCAAAAAGCTGGAGCGTGAGAGGCTGTGTGAGGAACATGGAGAGCAGCTCCAGCTGTTCTGCAAGGATGATGAGCAGCTCATCTGCTGGACAAAGGACACAACACAGCTCTTGTGGAGGTCATATACCGAGGCTACAAGGTGAGTGAGTAGACGGGGTTCAAAGCGGTTATTGTCTTTAATGCTGCTCCTTTTAAATGAAACTACTTAGCCTGAAAACCCATTGTGACCTTTAAAAAGTTTTTTTTCATTATGTTATTTTCTGAAAAGTAGTTTATTATGTGTCCCGGTGAGTCAGATCTCTGGTCCTCAAGGTTAATCTGAATCCTATATTTGTATGTACTTCTTGGAATGAACTTCTACTGCACAATAATTTGTGCTTGTCTCACACCTACCTAACTCAAGGACTCATCTCCAGTGCATTACTGGAAACAGCATAATGTGCAAGAAAATGCGAAAGGGTCAGAAATTTCAAAGTTCAAGACTCGTCCCACTTTCAATGCCTTACAGTCTAGAGAGTTAAGAAAGGAGAACTGCCTGAAATCTTGGTGGGGTGGAAGAAGGCACACCAAGGGCAGGAAGGCTTGTGCAGGGAGGCTTCCCAGAAGTGAGTCCTGGGGACACATATAAAATAAATCCATAGAAGTGCTGAGTCCAGACAGCAATCCAATTCAGCAGGATCACTTGTCACTCAAACTTCCCTGAGTCTTTGACCTAGTCATGAGTGTGTGTTGGGAAAGACAGGGGAGAAGTAAAAGAGGAAGTAGGAAGATACCTTGTTATCTCTCAGGGTCTAACACCAGACCCACAGTTGGGACTTATATGAGGAATGAGAGATCAAGCTGACCTTTAAAGAATGTTCTTCATGGACAAAATCAACATCAAAGAAAGAGTCTAAGAAGAGGGGTTGGCAACAGGCTTAAGAAGAAATTGAGAAGCAGAGTAAGGATTTAAAAATAATTGGTATGTGAGTGAAGTTTAAAGAGAAGATTCAGGTATCCTAATTTCTTGCTCAAAACTTGTAAGTGAGGCTGCCTTTTGCTGTGGGGAATGGAGAACATGGAATTCACTCTCTCTACCTTGTTGGTGTTGGAAGAAAATATCCACCAATGGGGTTCAATGTTCCCTTTTCCTTGAGATGTATGTGTTTTGTGTGAAGTTCTGGCTCCTGTGTCAGGATCTATCAGTACTGACCACCAGGCAGCACATTTGCCTCTACCTGTCACCTCTTGAGCAGCTTGTCATGATACTGGGGCAGATCTCCTTACTTCCCACCATGTCATATAAAATGAGCAACAGAAGGTGAAAGTTGTAACCTCAGGAGTCAGGCTGCAGAGGTTGACTTATCTTAGTTCATCCTCTTACTAGATGGGGAATTGTGAACAACTCAGTCACTGGCTTCATGACTTGGTTTCCCCATCTGTAAATGGAGATAGCAGATGCCCACTGGCCTATCATTATGCCCAGGAGGTTGTTTGTTATATGTGATAAGAACATTCTATAAGTGACATTTATAATAGCATGTGGTTCATGGAAGGAGCAAATCTGTTTTGCTAACTTTTATCCTGAGATCTTTCTTGAGAGCATGAAGCTATTGTGAGTGCACAGAGGACAGGAGCCAATGTCTTTACTATTGGCCACAACGAGCAGTTTACTAAGCTTCAGGTTGCTTCCCCTGAAAATCTGAGAAGCTATTTGAAAAGTTACCCTAGAGATGTATGTGGAAAGCAAATATATTTACGTTGATTTCATGAGACTTTTCTTCAAGTCATAGTCCGTCCACCTCCCCCGCCCCCCTCACCTCCACTGCCTGGCTCCATCCCTGTGAATTGGCTCCATAACATCAACCATCCTGACTCTCCTGATATGTAAAAAAGTTCCATGTTCATCAAAGATGTTAAAATTGGTTCAGCACATTATTTCATATAATATGCTTGTAGATATTATACTCTTGTACTCTATGCATAGTTTTCCTGGTGGATATAGCTCAGGTTCTCTGTCTGCAGAGAAGCTGAGAATACAGTTCAGCCACCTGCCAGTATTGGCCCCTGGAAAATTTCTGCTCCCTTCCTCAGCTTCCACTTCTATGGCACATAGTGATGTTGATATTCTGCCAGCTGCTCAGCATCATCTACCAGATTAGTTTTGCAAGTGCTCTCAGGGAACATCCTCATAAAGTACAAGGACTGAAACCTACCTTCAGTGTACCTTGCGGAGGCTGGGATTCCCCATAGCTGCTGAATAAAAAGTTGTGAAATTGACTAGCCATGTAATTGTCCTGCAGGAGAAGCTCCAGGAGAGTGTCACAAAACTGAAGGAAGACCAAGACTTCTGTGAGAGTGCAAAGTTGTTCACAAGAAAGCAAATAATTAAATGGCAGGTAAGAATTTGAGTTATTGATCTCAAACTATTTTCTATTCTGCAATTTAGGCCTAGCATATGAATGGGCAAAGTACTAATTGATGGTTTATTCTCATTAAACCAGAACAAGCTGTTAAAATGCGAAGTATATACCTTTTATTTTCTTAACTTATGTCATTAGTTCTGTAGATTATGAGAAACTTCCTCCAATTCCTCCACACTCAGAAGTAATTGGTTCAGTGTCCCATTATCTCCAGCAGGTGAAACAGAATTGGGGTGCTCTGACCTTCAAGGGCTTGCAAGTTTTCTCTAGCTAATATTTCCTCCTGGCCTGAAGGTCACCACTTACCTGCACACATTTCCCACCATACAGAGCCAGGTACTCTACCTTCGAGATTCCAATCCCAACCTTAACAGACACAGAAAACAAACCAATTCCAGAAACATTCCTGTCATTCACCCTCACTCTGCTGGAGCTGAGCACAGAGCTACTACAGAATCTTACATCACTGCACTGTGGACTGTGTGTCTTTGAGATGTGTCGTGGCCTAACAGCCACTGCAAGAGAAGAGACATGGCCCTGTAGGACATGTGGATCAATTGCCTCACTGTGTGATCAAATCCCACAGATGTGTGAGGTAGTCAGTCTCTTTCAGGGCTTCTTCCCAACTTGACCCTGATCCTTTGTATGTGGATGTGAAACTTGAGCTCTTCCCTCCTTTATTTTAACATTGTGGGGAGGTGGAGGACCTCATTAGAACATTCAGCACAAGCAGATGTTGAAATCCTGTCACCCTAGATGTTGCCATAGCCGAGTCTGGGATATTGGGTACTGGGGAGAACTTTCACTGCTGCAAACCATACAAGGAAGCCATAGCAGAGTCCTAGCTATCTTTTCTCTTACACAAAGTGTACCTCCCCCTAGTCGGTAATTCCCTACCACACATCACAGCCACTGTGCACTGTGTGAGTTTAGAAAACAACTGTGGGATTTCTATTTTGTGTTCCACAAATGAACACTTAGTCTCCCAATATTGTTTGATTCTCATACATAAGAATAACAAGCGAATCCTGGATTAATGCATAAATATTTCTGGTAGCGCTAAGGCCTCTCCTTTTGAGAGTGATGGATGTCTTCAAATCAGCATTGGTATATTCATTACCTGTCTTTTGCAAGAAATTCCCTCTGATATACATATTCATCTTCTTTCTTTTTTCGTATTCACCTTCTTATATCCTCATAAACCCTTGGTTTTATCTTTATAAATGTCATTTGGTCTTGGTCAAATTCCATGATTCTGTTATTACATTTCCTACCTCTTCAATATCTTGACTGAAGGAGGAGTTAATCAAGTGACTACAGATTGAGGGCCCTTTCCCATATCAGAGTGTCTCTGTCTCCCTCTTGGACATAACTCTGGAGCAGGGGCACTTTCCAGCTCCAGTAACCTTGGGTAAATGTGATAGAGGCTCAGCAAAGGTCTGGGGTATATGTGTGCATATTTGTGTGTCTGTGTGTAGTAAACATGACACAAATTAACTTTCTGATCAATTCTAAGTTTACTGTCAGTGGTATTATGTGAGTTCACACTGTTATGCAGCCTTACCAGTTGCTATATGTTAACTTTTCAGCATTTGAAACAGAAATCCTTTGTCCATTGCTCTGAACACTGTGGCCCTCTCTCTATTTTATGATCTTGAATTTGACTAGGTACCACATAATGCAAGTATCATGCAATCTTTCTCCTTTGTTTTCTGCCACTTTCCCTTAGTGTAAATCTTCAAGAAACATCCCTGGTGTGCATGTACCACATATTCTTCCTCTCTGGGGGTGAGTGGATATTTATACTGACTAACCATACTCATGTACTTGGTATGTTTTCCCCGTTTCTCTATACTTTCTTGACTCTAGAATAATGTAGAGCTTCAGAAAGAAAAAATCCAGTCTGGATTTAGGAATCTCCACAACTGCCTCCATGAGGAAGAGAAATGTCATCTCTGGAGACTGGAGAACAAGAAAGAGCAGGATCCGAGCTCATTTGAGGATGGTGAGGCCAACCAGGAAAAGCAGAGATTTGAAACGGAAAGATATGTCTGGGAACTAGACAAGAAATGTCAGGATCCTGGCCTGGATCTGCTGCAGGTGAGGGAGGCTGAGTTTTTGTAAAGCAGAAAACGGTGTCTCTTCCTGAACTGTTGAGGGGAAAATAACAGGGAGCCTGGGAACTTTGGTAAAACCTCTCTGTCTCTCTCAAATGTCACACAGGAATTCCAAGTACTGTTTCTTTAAGATTTGATGTCAATATCAGTCACTGGACTTGCTCGTCTCTAGGTCAGCATGTGATTCAGAAATATGACTCTCTCTTGGTACACTTATCTGTCACTTGGCTATCTGGGAACCATGGTATTATCTTATGCAATTAATATGTCTTTGAAACCTGTTTATGGAACCCTTTCTACTCATCTCTTGAAGGTGAATGGTGGTGTAAAGTGGGGCATCCAAAGTGAATGAAATTTGGGCGCTGAACTCACTTGGGCTCTTTTTTCACCTGCATGGCAAGGAACAGAATTGCCTGGATCCTACTTGTACTGGTAGTACTGGTAGTACCAGTAGTACTGGTAGTTGTATGCGAGGGAGAGGAGGTAGCATGACATATCCATGAGCACGCGACACCTACGGCTGCCCCCTTAGTGGCCCTCCAACTTTAAATAATTTTTGAATGGGATCCCAAAGCTCAGTCAGAAGCAGCAGAATTGCTCTGCTTCTGTTCCTGGGAACAGTCCTTGACTAGGCTGCAAATATTAAGCAACTACAAGTTCCTTCTGTTTTGTAGGTTTTAGCCAGGTGATACTAGCACATTTGACCCAGTTCAGGCTCTGGCACTCAGCCCTGCATGTTTGGCAACCTCCTGTGTGAGCACTGACAGTAGGGGGAGTCCAGGGGAGACCATGTGTCTCAGGCCCATGAACTGCTGCAGGAACATGCGCACTTGCATGGAACTTGGGTCTCTGCTGGGAGAAGTATCGAGAAGCTTTCCTTCAGATACTGGAATTTTTCATTTCTGTCATTGAGTATTTTGCCTCTGGCAAGGACTGTGTAGTATAGTCCCAAGCTTAGGCCAACCTGGGGCTCAGCTCAGATTCCCTACTGTGCACACTGAGGTGTATCTCTTGATGATAAGCCCTATGCTCTCCTTTGCCTGAAAGCAAGTCACAGAAAAAAAATTGAAAAGAAATTCAGGTTATTTTCCCCTAGTGTGTTCTAGTGTTTGAGAGCAATTTAACCATTTATTCTTAGCTAGACTCCCTGTTTATGAATTTGACAGGTGCCCCAGATAAGTGGAATCATTAGATTTTTATCCATTCATTTCTCACTTATTGCACTTAGCATAGTGTTTTCAGATGCACCCATGGAGTAGCATATTTCAGGGTTTTCTTTCTTTCGAAGGGTAAATAGATCCCACTCCACGCATGTTCTGTATTTTCCTTATCAATTCATTCACTGATGGACATTGCATTTTTTCCCACCTTTGGAACTTCTTTTATGATTCTAGATTGAGGCAGAAATTCAGACACAAAAAATCAAGTGTGATTTTGAGAAACCCCACAACTTCCTTCATGAAAAAGAGAAGATTTATCTAGAAAGATTAGAGGAAGAGAAAATACAGACGCTGAAGCGACTGCAGGAAGGTGAAGCTAGCTTGGCAAAGCAG
The DNA here is from genome assembly GCA_004024945.1 of Uropsilus gracilis. Lineage (NCBI taxonomy): Eukaryota > Metazoa > Chordata > Mammalia > Eulipotyphla > Talpidae > Uropsilus > Uropsilus gracilis. The sequence goes on along the minus strand of PVHY01010186.1, from coordinate 43,724 downwards.
AGTCACATCCTTGACACTCTCATCCTGGAACTAGAGAAGAAATGTCAGTACCCAGCCCAGAAGTTGCTCCAGGTGAGACTGTATACTTTGAGACACACTGTGTCTGTTCCTGAGGTAGTAAGAGGAGAGCTTGAGGAATGGTGGAAAGCTGACCAGTGTTCCATGCTGCCTTCCAAAGTAGCACATAGTGTAGGGAAGTAAAAGCAGTGCTGCTCAGGCATACCCATCCATACTTCATGGTGACTCCCCATATTTGTGGTGACTTTCTGTGAATGAGTTAATATAAATTCCTGCCTGCACCCCTGTATCTCCATGATGGGCTCCTCAACCAAATAATACTGTCAGGCAATTGCTACCATATTCTGGACTTTTTTTCATGTGCACAGAATCATGGCCATCAGAATTTCTCCGGGAAATTCTCCCAGATGACAAGGAGGTAATAAAACAGGGCAGCTACAATGAGTAAAGTTCCCTTATTTGCTTACAGATCTTTTGTTTGAAGAGCAATTCCGGCCTCCTTTTGGCTCCATGCAGCACCCAGCCCATTCAGAAAATGCTTGCAGGGTCTCTTTTCATGCCCATAATAGAACTGCAGGTTGCCCTGGTAAGGGGAGAAGGTAGTATGACCATTCCACTTGCTGGCACCTCCTTTGTAACCTCTTGTAAGGACTCAGCCTAGACTCACTGCTAAGGAACTCTGTGATCCTTGACCTAAATTGGGATCCCTCAGAAGGAAGCGAGGTCACTGAAAGCAAGTTTTGCCAGAGGAAGAATAGTTACTGCCTTCTTCCACCAGCAAGAGAACAGACCTGGCAGCACTCATGTGCCCCAGTAGAAGAGAACAGACTTTGTAAATGCACTGCCATGGCAAACAACCTGTACTGGGGTCATTCTACCCAACACCTCCCAGTCCATAAGGATGGAGTCTTTCTCACTTCTTGGGTAGGAACGTTGTTAGACACTAGCTTCATGTGCCAGGGCAAGGAGATACTGATGTTCTTTCTGCCTTTGTTTCTCTGTAGGATGTGAAGGACACCATCAGCAGGTGAGTGCCACACACGCAGGAGGGATGTGTTATGGTCACAGAGCTGAATGGAATGTCCCACTGAAGACATCTCTGTCCTTTGCTGATTCTAGGGATCCAGTCATGAAACTGGAAATGCCAGAGGCCATCTCCTTGGAGCTTCGTACTGAGTGCCCCTTTTCTAAGATTTACTCTGAGATGAAGGAAAAGTTTCTGTCTCCAGATGCAGACAGCAGTGCAGTGGAGCACAGGGCTGATGAGGGGCAGAGTGGGGTGGGGCTGGGACTTGGGCCAGTGGGCCCTGAGAGCCCTTCAAAGGGGCATTCTGAGGCGAGAGTCCGCTTTGCCCCCTACAGCAAACACAGAGTCTCCACCCACTACAGGCACAGGCATGTCAACAGGCCTGCACAGGAGCAAGTCAGCTGGACAGCCAGCAACTCACACCTGGGATCCACCCCTAGTCCTTGTCTGGCAGCCTCTCAGGGGGAGATCCTATGAGGGTAGCCCCTGTGGGCTCCTCTGGCGGGGTTTCTATGGCTCCCAGGGGGCAGGGTGCAGATCTGGACTCCTCAGCATGGACAGTGATTCCACCCAGAGATCCTGCTGACTCAACTCTGGACTGGAAGTAGACTTGATTCCACGTGCAGCGGGGTTCACAGGCTGGTGGTGAACCAGCTTTTGATGGGGCTCAGTGACATTGAGGACAACTTGTGTGATGCAAACTTTACTGGGAGCTCTTGAGGACAGCTACTTTCGTTTTGAATGTAATCAGAATATAAAGTCATAGCATATCATTTGAGCCATATCAGCCAGATGAAGTTTCAATCTGTGCCCACACTCAAGCATTTGTATAAAGCTGTGAAGATCAGGAGGCACGGGATGTGCAAGGCCACACTGAGTCCGCACTGCCACAGGGGCCAAACCTGAGTGACATTACCTGAGACTATTTTGAGTCGTTTAAAATCTGCTTAGCAATAGACACTTTACTTCAAGGTTTGAGACTTTTATTCCTAGAGCCCATTTATCACTTGGCACCGAATTCAGCAATGAGTTAGATGCATTTATGGATAGGATATTGTGTTTTCTTTTCTCTATCTGATAATGTGACATATAGGTTAATTTAATCTAATAAGTAAAGTATAGATGCATTCTCAGGAAAAACTATATGCATATATACATTTGATAACATTAAATTTTGTCTTGAAAATCATAATTATGCTGCAATTCTTTGGCCACATAAGGTCTGTTCTGTGGTACAATTAATTAATTCATGGCTCAAATAGGAATTCTGACATAGAAAATAAAAAACATTTAGTTTCTGTCTACACTTGGATAGCAGTATGACCTGGTTGGGGTGTGAGGACACTGTTAGATAGTTTGGAGAGACCCTTACACATCAAGCCTTCTCACATAGAAATTGAGACATGGATTTCCATGCGAGTGGTGCCTGTCCAGGTACCCTCCTACCTTTCACTGTAACAGTTCTCACTGTCTGCTGACCATAATGTGTGTTATCTTCTGGCCTTAGCGCTGGATCTTTCTCTCACTGGCATTGAAAACATCCCAGTGTATCTATCTTCTTGTTGTGATTTAGAAGCAGTTTTGTTTTCCATTGTTAGCAAAAATAAACAAACAAACAAATAGGCACAACCCTGTATTTGATCCTGTGTAGATGCAAATAAAGAGAAATGGGAGCATGTGCCATGTCATGTCATACCTAAATGTCACCATGTGGATTTGTCAACACTTAATTTTACTCAATTGATTTTACTGTTTCTTTAAAAGGTTTCATATTTTATACATATAATTCTTCAACTTTTAAAATATCCTCATTATGAAAACTTTTCTGATTAAAAAAGTAGTACAGTTAAATTGAAATCAGTTAAACAATATAGATTGATACAAAAAAATAAGTCAAGATTACTCACTCCCTCACTAGTCCTGATTCTCCAGGTAACAAGACATAATTTTTTAAAATGTAAGGGCATCTAATATAGTTTCTAGAACATCTGTTCCTATGTCATTCATTACAGTGAAGTTTGTATGATCCATCAAAAGATCCTAATTGTGTGTAACCTAATTCCTGCTGCTGGAGCTTCAGACTTTCTTGCAGTTGGTTTGGCAACAACACTGCAGTGACCTCTGGTCCACCAATCTAATATGCTCAAACTTTCTTTTCTGTCAGCATGCTCCTCACACCAATATGATTGGGGTTATTGATAACATTTATGTCAGTTACCGGGTTAGATTCAGTGTTTAACTACAGAAACTCACAGCAGCAACTACAACGAACAGTCTTTCTGTGACTGATTAGAAGAGATTCTCAGGTGTTTTTTGTTTTGAATCAATTCCTCTGTAGAACACATGTTTACCTGATAGAGGAGGGAAGGAAGACACAGGAAGTATTGGGAGTTATACATACTCAAAAGCAGGGAGTGGTAACTAAGGCAGCATTTGTCTAGAACCCACTATTAATAGTGAGCTCACAGATGAATAAGATGTGGTTTTGAATAGAAGCTTTGAGTCAAACATGCTTGGCTTTGTTTTGTATGTTGTACAAAATTCTTTTTAACCATTGGTGCCCACTCTGTCTATCCTTGACTGGTATCTCTGAGGAGTATAACTTGACTGAAAATACTGCTGTGTGGGGATGCAGGTTTTAGTTTACTACATACACACATCTTGAAATTGTGCCTATTTATACCCACAAGCAGAAGAAAAGCCCTCACTTTCCATATCTCCACATGTCCTTCATTGTATTTTATCAGTTTGACAGTCTAATTCACAGGTAGGCTATTTTCTTATGCACTTACTGTATTTCTTCTTTTGGAAGTCTATTAATCTTTCGGTAAACAGTGGTTTACCCAGGAATTATTTTGATTTATGACATTTCTATTTCCTGGTTCATTTATAGGACCTTATTAAAGTCAATATCTTTTGGTATGAATGTTGTATTTTCCATTGTCAATACATTTTATATAGAAGCTTCAAATTTACAGTATATAAAAAAGTTCTACCAAGAACTCAATCATCAATGAGCATTGATTTTCATCAGAGTCAGCTGCATTCATGGATAGGAGCCTGTGATTTTCTTCAAATGTGATAATTGAAGATTATGATCATTTACTGTCTGCTGATAACCATAGATGCATCAGGAACATGTATGTGTATGTATTTGATTGATTGAATATGGATGTGTTTATATGTAATATATATACACCTATATTATATATGTATATATAAGCTGTCTATATAGACAGACAGCTATCTTTATAGATAAATATATATTAGCTATTCCAATATCAAGGCATCAGAATATTGTAACTGTGAAATTATGTTTCCCTGTAGGTTGGTTAAATGGAGTAGTTGACAAGCAGATGACAGTGCGCAAACAGAAACCTGACTCTAGAAAATAATTAAAGAAAATATAGCTGTTGTTTATATTCTAATCACATCATGACAGTGATCAGGCAGGTGATGAACACACTTGTTAGATAGGTGGGCGGAATCTGCATACATACACATCAGATGACTAATGTGTAGTCATACAGTTTCTTGTAAAGTGTTTCTTCAAGCCCCTTCCCATCACCCTCCCTACTGCTCTGTTCACTTCTGTGCATCTACTTATTATCATTTATAAGCAATTCTATGCTGTTATTTCTATTGATGTTTTCATTATTGTATTGGATTTAATCCTACTGAGTTCAGAAAAATGGTCTATGTGATGTAGATTACAGATGTGTTGTGCAGAAATTGTGGTGAGAATTGCATATTCTCTGCTTATTAACTGCTGTTCTTTCTATTTGTCTGTTGGAGTAGTTTGGTTGAACTATTCAAATCTTTCCATCTTCAGTTGAGTTTTGGACCAACCTGATCTGTCCATTATGGCAAAAAGAATCTTAATGTGTTTCCTAATGATCATAGATTTTTCCTTGCACCTTGAAGTTTGATGATCTGAACACTGCTAAACAGTAACGGAGAGGGTTCTTTCTATTCCAATACTCTGATACTCAGTGTCCCTGATGGGAAGGAAGGATATTGGAGAGGACAATAGTCACATTGGTTACTTCAGTTCCCTTCCTCCCTCGGCGACTCAGATGGTCATGGTAATGACCTGATATTACTTTTACTTTTTTACCACTATCCAAAAGTTTCTCCAAGTACAAGCGTACACTTACATTTTTATCCTCTATGTAAACTCAAGGACAGTCTCTAGAGCCAGGTGACTAGCAGTTCGTGGAGTCTTACATAATAACCTATAGACTTAGCCTTTTATCCCATCATTTTCAACATGTTGTTAAAAGGAAGTTTTCAGGTTCTACCTACACTAAAGTGAAAGGAATTTTATAGGAGGCAGAGGTAATGCAAAGCTACTCTTGAATCTTTTTGGTGACAGTGGCCAATCCTAACTGAATTGATATTATACAATTTTTATTTATCCTACTAAGTTTGAATAATTTTTTGTGTGAAAATATTGATGAATTTATGACAAGGACTGCCTTACAGCCTACCAGATTTAGTTACACCACTTAGAGCATATTACTCCTTTTTTTTTCTATATAGCAATCGGTGTCCCCTCAAGTAAAAAACATTAGGAATTATTAAAAATCAGTAAATAGGAACAACTCTGCCTTTACAATCCTATAAAAAGAAAAGGAGTTTTATGTCCATGTCATGTCAGGTCTAAATATTACTAAATGAATTTGACAACACTTTATTTTACTCAAGGCAGTATGTTGTGTCTCAATCCTATCTGTTTCTTAAAAGTCCCCATCACATATACAAATAACTTTCCATCTCTTATAAAACTATCATTACTAATTTTTTTCTGATACAAATTAGTACATTTAATGTAATCAATTAAATGTTATAGATGGATATAAATAAATAACTCAGATTTTCTCATGTTCCTCTCCAGTCCTATTTTCTGGATGAGGGGTATGATGAGAGGATAGTCCATTTCAATGGACATGCACAACAAACCATTCTCAGTGTTCTGCCAGGACAAAGAAATAATTCAGGGCTAATTCTTTACAAAGTTCATTAGAAACAAGTGTTTCACTTTCCTTTATTGAGTTCTCTTCTCTTGTACAACGTCTGTTTGCAAAGATGTCTGTTTTCTCTCTTGATTAGCACCTGATCCAAGAAGACTTTCTGTCATCATGGAATGTTCTTTTATGGATATCCAGGTACTAGGGGTCATTGGCAGATGTTAAATATTGAATTATGGTAGGTAGTACTGAAAAACTAACTTTTCATTGTTACTAAGTTTCAATGAATCTAAATACAAGAAGATAAACGTGGCAGGGATCAGTGTATACAAACAGGAAGATGTTAGGCATCTGTTATATTGCAATCCATTACTTCTCAAAAGCTTCAACACCTGTGCAAGCTCTGAGGCCCAGGTGAGGCTTATTTCCATTATTCTGAAAAATTCTGGCTGATACATCTCTGTGCTTAGATGTGTTATAGAGCTTTACAGGAAGAGCCAGGGTCTCAGGCATCAGAAGGATGAGGGAGGAAACCAGGTGCTCAACCTGCCTGCAGCTGATAAAGGAGCCCGTGAGCATCAACTGTAGGCACAACTTCTGCCACCAGTGCATAGAGAGCATCAGTGAGAATCATTTTCATTTGTTATCATCTGTTTTGAGTCTTTCCTGTCTGTTGTGTCAGGCATCATTTCAAATAGAGAGTCTTAGACCCAACAAGTAACTAGAAAACCTCACTGAGACCATCAAGTAGATGAAGGTGGAATGTTGTTTGAGGAACATGGAGAGCAGCACCAGCTGTTCTGTGAGGACAAGGGGCAGCTCATCAGCTGGTGCTGTGAACAGTCATAACATCACAGAGGACACAGTATGGCTCTCATGGAGGACTATGGGTAGGTGACAAGGGGAGTGAATGGCCAGAGTAAGAATTGCTTGTCAGGGTGAACTTTTCAATGAAATTAGTTACTAAAGTCACATTACTGTGACCTTAAATAAAACTGTAGTCAGTTCATGTTTCTAAAAATAGTTTATTACAAGTACCAGTGCATCAGATGTGACTGTCCATCAAGACCTTCAAGGCTGGTCAGAAACTTTTCCTGTAAGTACTTCCTGGAATGAACTTCTATTGGACAATACATTGTGCTCATCAGCATACATTCCTCATTCATGGCTTCACTTCATCCTATGTCAGTAATGTTTCTACCTGGACACCATAGTCAGTCACTGTCTGAATTGCAAAGGAACCAATGGAAACTGCAATTCAGTAGCTCCCAATGCCAATTGCCACAAAATGATTGCTTTGGTTTCTATCATTCTTCGTCATAATGATGATAGTCATTCCTGCCCCACACCCAGGTCCTGGGCCAGAAGCCCTCTGACTAAAATCAACATAGTAGTGAAACTGTTGTTGGGGCAAGTCAAGATGGGTGAAGAAGATGTCCTATAACAGGCCATGCCGGCCTGGTTTTTGTTGATTAGGGCAGGTAGAAAAGAAATATTGGAGTCCTCGGTAGATTTGACAGAAATTTAATACTGAAGCAGGGCACTGGATACAGGCCAAATGGGGGACTGGAGGGCAGGGAGCCTGTGAGGTAGAGTGGCTGGGAGGGAGGCAGCAACCTCCCTGGCTGTATTTATGGCTTTGCTCTAAGAGGTCTTCATGATAAACCCACAACACATTTTTGCATAAGAAATAACTACACTGAGTCTAAGGTGCTAAGAGGGTTACCTTGTTTTTACTAGGGTTTTTTGTCTGAAAGAGGCAGTTTCAAGGACTCAGGTAAACAGGTGGAAAGAGGCCAATTTATTTAAAGAGCAGATATGAGAAAAGGGTTATAAGAGAAAAAGAGAGGAACCAAATACAGTGATAACCCCTGGCCCACAAGTGCAGTGGGTAGCATGGAAGCTTCAAATGGTCTTAAGCCTCAGGGATCTTAGACCCTTTCTCTTTAATTATTCCAAAGACCCAACATTCTCTCATGATTAACTCATGCTATTGTGCCAAAGCTCAGTGTTTTCAGCTTCTAGAATTGTCTTTTCCAAAAAATGCCCTATTAGTTCCTCATTTTTCTTATACTAAAGGTGCCCAGTTAGCTGTTTTGAATTTAGACCGGAGGACAAGCACATAGACAGTCTCTTTGCCCCATTCTCCAGGTCTCTAAGGATTCTTCTATACTGCCAGGTATCAGCAGGGAAACTGAGGAACCAGGCAGGAGAAGTGAACTGGAATTCTGTGCACTACCTGGATGGATCCTGGGATCCATGATTTCCTTGGTGCCTACCTGAGATCTGCATGGGCATCTGTCAGGGTAACTGGCCTGCACAGGAGTTGGGGATGCCTCCAGTGACAAGCCCATTGTCCAGCAGCTCAGGCTGGAGGACCAACTGAGAACCAGGTTCTCTGTTCTCCACCAACAGGAGTCCCTCTATCCCTGCACCCTCTTGGGTGCTCTCGGACCCTCTGCCATGTCCCACCCATGGATACATCTCGTCTTGGCACAGACTGGGAATTCCCCACACAGGGACAGACTCACCCCCTCCTGAGGCATTGAGCACACAGACAGTGGAAGACACATGTCCCTAGGTCCCCAATTCAGTGATAACCTCTTACAGACTGACCACTGTTGCTGTGGTGGATGTGACTTGGGACCCGGACAGAGTTCATCCCAAATATCTTCTGTCAAGGGCTCTGAAGGAGGTAAGGATGCCACAAGGGAACAAACTACCAACATACAACAGTGGCCAGAGAAGCACACAAGGTCAGGACAAGGTCTGGGCTGTGACCACTGACCCAGGCACCAGCTGTGTGAAGGAGGGGTTCCTGAAAAGACTCAGGAGACATGGGTGGGCATACAGATGAACCTTCTGAGACATGGGCCAAAGTGGAGAGAGATCAGTGCTTCAAGTGATGTGTGATTTTGAAGGATAGCACAGCAGAGGCCAGTGGGAGCTTCCCTGGGGATGCATCTCCAGCTATGGTGAGTCTCAGATGCAAACATTCAGAGACCTGAAGAGGAAAGATGATCACATGAGTCCCATAAAAGGTCTATAGTCTGAATGCTACCTTTTTACAGAATTATCACCCTGACAACTCCCTAAGATATCTTTCTCAAATCTAAGCTGTCACCTCCAACCAGGGTTTCTGTGATCTCCTCTTAGTGATATACCCTTCCCCAGTTCAACCTAGGTTCCACTGGTCAACCAAATGACACCAACGCATAAACAAAGAAAGTAAAAGTAGATTAGATAAAAATGTTAAATAGTGAAGCAACTTTGGACACAGTTCCTTAAAAATTTAAACAAGGTTCCACAAAAACACAGTTGCCATTGATGCAGTCATTCTACTCCTAGATATGTACTCTGAAATTTAAATGTAATCACACAGACAGTTGTACACAGCCACTCAAAATGACTTTAGTTGAAATGGGCACAATGTGTGAAATCCACACACTGGAATACAGTGTTCCTGCAACACAAAGAATAAAACACTGACCCTGTTCATCCATTGATGAACCTTGATAGCATGACAGTAATTGAAGGAGGCTGGATACACATGCCATATAATGCACGAACCTTTGTGTAAATGCCTAAAATAGGTGCTTCAGAGAAAGAGAATGTGGATTTGTCTCTGACACAGTTTAAAGAAGAGGGAGGGGGTTATTGTCTGAGGATGTGAGGCTTGTTTCTGAAGCAGTGACAATATTCTGGAAATGACAGATTGATTGTACAAATCTGTAAATACACTAAACCACTACACTACTTTGAAGTAATGGAGTTTACAATGGCTAGAACATAGCACCAGAATCAAACAATCAGTCAAAATTTACCTGTTAGAAGAAAAGGACACATGTCATTATAATCACATCCCCAATGTTCATAGTTACATAGAAAATTAGACGCCTAACAGGTCTTTAAAAATCCAGATTGAAAAAGGTACTATGGCATGTAATATAAAAGTGCACAGGGGGGTAATATTATTGTCTACACATTTTTCAAAAACACAATTAAGCTCTTATGACACATCAATATAAACAACAGAAAAAAAACTATTAAAGGAATCAAAGATGAAAAAGTCAAACAATAAAAAAACTTAAAAGGTCAATAGTGAACTATGCAGCTCACTGATGGAAAGAAGAAAAGAGAAAAGGTGGCAAAGGAACAGAAAGATTTGTAGACATTAGTTCAAAATAACTATAAATCTTCATCCTACTAATCCATACAGAACAACGCACCCCTTTCAGAAGCACAGATGTATTGGTAGGTTGGGGGAGGCTTCTTCAGTTTCTCTTGCCACAGTTAATTTCTTGAAATAATTGAACCAAATGAAGTCAAATGCCACCTTTTCAGGTTTAGGGACTGACACACAGGTCGACATTATGTTACTGTGTGTATTTATCGTGAGCAATCTTCCCTAGAAAAGCACAGTACCACAGCCTACAACTTGAAGCTGGAGGGGAGGGGTTCTTTGACTCAGCACCAGCTTGGACCCTCAGGACCTAGGTTTCCTGTCCCTCCCCACTGCCTCCGATTTCCCATCCTTGTCCATATCCCAGGCTACATGAGGGTCCCTTTAATAGCTCTTTCTCTTTTCTTCTGCTGAGTCTAACCCGGAATCTCCAGGTTCTTAGAAAAGTTGAACTTACCTGATCACCTGAAGGTTCCACCAGGATCAGGCTTTTTCTCAACATCATTCCTTCAAAGGAAGGAAAAGAGCATCCAAGGAAGCCATTAGGGCCTCCTCTAGGTGAGGAGGGTGAGTGAGGGATCAGGTGAAAGGACACTGGGCCTGAGTCAAAGAGCTGGTCACTCAGAGATGCCAGGAAACAAGGCCTGTAACTGGAGGGCACCCTGGGTTTCTTGAGACTGTGGGCATGGTGCTGTGGGTGGTGGGATTTCAGCCCTAGGGCTTGAAGCTGTATGGGCAGTATTATTTATTGAAATGATAGGGGGCACCTTAGCTCTGGGTGCCATTGTCTCTTGCTTTAGAATTGCAAATGTTACAAAGAGCTAGGTAGCACCTAAATTGGCATACTTGTCCAACAAGACTAACTACCCACCTCCCAACCCTCCACCTCCAGCCCCAGCCCCCTCACCCCCCAGGAGTTCTCTTGGCAGGAAATAAGGATATATAAAGAGGTTTGGAAGAAAGAAAGAGATTGAACCATTTTGAAAGGAAAGATGGAGGCCAGGCCATGAGGCCATGAGGAGTTTCAGGCTGGGCCAAGGCAGCTCATGGCTCTTAATAAGCATAGGCTGACTATGCCTGCTGAAAGCCAAAAAGGTTTGAGATTTGAACTCCATGTTGGAGTGTGTTTTGCTGAGTTTGACTTAGGTATTTTTGGAGAGACCGTGTGTGTTAGGTCTGAGAAGAAAATGGACTTTGTTGGTTTTGGTACTATGGAGCTTCTTTCTACTACCTGGAGGAGAACAAGGAGAAGACAGCATGGAGGATTTGGAGCATGCCAAAGGAACATACCAAAGAAAGATGTCTTTGACCATGTGGAGATGAACTGACTAATTGGACATTGGTGAGATGATCAGGACTAAGGACTGAGGGTTTTTGGACAATCTGGGGAAAGGACTTTGGATAATGTTGAGAAAAGTTTTGGACAATGTTGAAGTACTCGGAGTTTTGCATATATGTTTCTTTTTGCAGTAATTAGGAAGTCACTTTGTTAGAAATAAATTGGTCTGCACTCTGAGAGTGTTGTTTTGGCTTGGGATTTTAGTGAGAAGATTGGGGATGGTGGAAAGAACCCACAGAAGTTTAAAAGAGGGTAAATTGAGGCAAACTGGTATCAAAGTTTAAACTGTAGCTTTTAAAGTATTTTTTCTAGGTCTGAGAGAAGGAGAGCGAGCTGAGAGAAGCTGGTAGCTGATATTTTGAAGATACTAGTTAACTGCTTTGAGTCTGCTTTCTAGGGAGAAGCAGGCAGGCTTTCTGAGTCCAAATTAGAAAGCCTTTTTTTTTAAACCCAGTTTCAGGCTGAGACTCCTGGGAGGTGCTCACTGGCACTTTGGTGTCACACAAATGATGGAAGCCACACTGGCGGATTCTTCTAACTGAAAATCCCGAGTTCCACCAAGTTTCTTCATCTTGGCAGCCTCTGCCTCTGTGCCCCATCTTCTTCCTGAGGGTACCTAATCAATACTTGACTATCTATGTGAAGCCTCCCACAACCCACCAATACATCTGTGCTTTTGAACCGAGAATCGCATAGGAGCACACATGGGTTGTTTTTCAGGTGAACATCACGCCGAGGCTGTAACACAGATTTTCTGTACCTCATAGACAACAGTCCTTGCTGGGGCATAGATTTTATAGAGGTTGAGCTAAATCCTCAAACCAAGGAGACAGACAAAGGGGAGAGATCAGGGAAGCCCCACTACCTTTGACTCCCACCATCCTGGCACTTGTGGTCAGGCCCTTCCAACCAAAGGGGACCAGAGGTGAGAGGCTCAGTGGGAACAGCACCTTGATTATCTGCGGGACCAGACAGTGAAGGAGTTGTGCGATGAGGGGTTTGTGTGCTCAGTCATCTCTGTGACTCTTCTATGAGGAGAAAGAAAAGACATCTTTGCTGTGAAAGGAAGATCCCCATGTCCCCACAGGGTCACCTTGCTGCTGTCTGCCTGGGTGATGATCTTCACATCCCAATTTAATTCATCTGGAACAGGCTGAATTGTTATATTATTGATTTGCTTTCCAGATGCCCAGAATGTGATTGATAATTTGTCCTGAGTTCCTCCAGGTAATGACAGCTTTTCTTTGTGCTTTCAAAAGTTAAGTTTATACTTTTCTGGAGAAAGTAGGGCCAGGTAAGAGAGCAATTTAGCAAAATCTCAAAAAAAATGTGAACTTATATTGACCAAGTTCCTCTTCATCAGAACATATGTGGAAAAGTGATTTGCAAATTTTAATAAATTAGCAAGCACAAGAGCCCATGTCTTGTTTCGTATTCCTCAGGTTTCAAGTTTGAGCATATCTCACAACAACCTGGGATGAGTCCCAATATCACACTTGAGGAGACTGCTGGCCACTTGGGTGGGACCACTTGTCCACTTAACAAGAAGTCAGAAATCTATATAAATCAGGCTCTGAAGTAAATAAGGACAATCTAATATCTTCATGAGACACACTGTGTTCACAGTACTCAAGCAGGTGCTCAGGAATGGAAACAACATACAAAAAAGAACAAACCCCACACATGTCCATCATCATCACAGGTCTGGGAGGATGGAGACAAAGGGGAGAATGGTTGAGACTCAAGTAGGCAGTAAGGAGCAGTGTGCAGTCTGGGGTACCTGCCTGGGGACCAGAGTGACAGGGACACCTGGTCCCTAGAGTGGACACATAGCATCACTTTCCCAGTACAAGAAATCCAGGATAATCTCAATGGCTTTAGTATATCCTCATTACCACTCACCATCATTCTAAGCAGTCATCTCTATGTTTCCTTGTTCCTGGTAGAGAAGGGGCATACTTGGGTGAAGACTCTGCAATGTTCTCTAAATTTCCAATTCATGGTCTGATAAGTTTTCCTTTCTTGGAAGTTGCAGAAGTAGTGCACAGGCTATTCTTCATGTTGGTGATGCCAGGGGGTGGAAGGGTTCAGGCTAAGGATGGTGGGTGTGAGTCTCCTAAAGTCTGAGATGTGGAAGTTATTGTAAAGAAGAGATCACAACTAATGGTGGAGTTCAGATCTCTGACACCTTTATATCTGGGCATAGTGGAAGCCCCTGTCTCACACTCCAGGGAGCTCTGAAAAATCTTCTCAGAATTGAACAGGAATGTTCTCCCATTGTCACCCAATGCTATAGAGCAAAGAGTAAATATGCTCTGAATCATGCAACTATGTCTGGTTGGGTCTAAGGCAGTGCTTATCATAAATTCATTAATGTTTTTGCAACAAAGAATACATTCAAGTTAATTGGGATAAATACAAATAGTATCATATCAATGTAGTTCACATTTAGCCACTGTCTCCAGACAGACTAAAAAGCATCCTTGCATGAACACTGCCTCCTGGAGTTTAACTCTATAAAATTCCTTCCACCTAAGTGCCAGCAGAGATTGAAAGTGCATATCAACATGTTGATAATGATGGGATAAGAAAGCTTTGTTTCTATGTCATTATGTAAGACTCCATCTTGCTAGTCACCTTGCTCTAGACACTGTTCTTGAACTTACAAAGAAGAGATAAATGTCTTCTTGTGCAAGCAGATAGAGGCATCTTCTAGAGCAGGACACAAGCGAGATTGTGTCCCGGAAGATGAGCGCAGCTTATTCAAAGTGGGCAAGAAGTCAGAGTCTTAACATCCACAGTCATAAAGATAAATTCTGCCACCTCTCAGAATGAGTTTGAAAGAGGCTGATTCCCCTGCCCAACCTCCAGATGAAAACAAAGCACAACTAGCACATTGGTTGCTCTCTATAAGGAGATGATCTACCAGACTGGAACCACATGTATCAGAAACGCAAACTTGACAGAAATTATGTGTGTGATGTTTTAAGCTATAAATATTTGTATAGCCATGAAGAATTATTGCAGCTACCAAATCATTTCAGGTTGGGTCTGATTTTATAGTCAAATGAAAAATGGCAGAAATTAGTCTGAATTTTCTAATTATGGACATTATTCGGTATACATGACATTGGATTCACATATACTAAAGAAGAGAATCAAGTGATTGAAAACTCAGGCTTTAGAACTGGGAAAATTGCTTATCATAAATGATTCTAGCATTTAAGGAAGTAAGGCCCTAAAGCCTTTTTCACCAAAATATTGTCTTCCTGCATCATTCTGAAGCTTTAAAAATATGTGACAATAAGCATTATGTTGTAGACACTGTTTGAAACACTCAATATATTGATCAATTTAATTTTCATGATAACTCATAGACAGACATAAGATCAGCTAATATTTTTATATGTCAGATGGGGAGAATGAAGAGTAACATGCCTGGCTGACACAGTTAACCATGGGGAGAGAGGAATCTGAATCCTGAGCAGACAACCACTATGATACACCCCTATCTGTGCACAAGGGGAAGTCTTCCAGCTCCACTGAACACAGATACCCTCTCTGTCTCTGAGGCTGCCCAGGGATAGGACATGAACTTGGTTACCACTTAAGTGTCCTTTGATGGCAGCTGATCTTAGCAGTTCTTAAACATTTTCTTCACAACACTGGAGAGCTCAGAATATTGAATCCAGTTTTAGGCACCAAAATGAGGGTCTCTGGCACTTTCAGTTTCACATCTGAAAACCTAAAACACACAAGACAGACTTATGCAATGAGCATTCCACACATCTCAGGTTACCCATCTAGTTCCCCGCATTCCTTTAGCTACATGTTCATATAAACTAACCTTTTTTCCATGTCTTGTACATCCTACATAAAAAAGAAAAGACAAAGTTGAGTTTAGCAAATCAGTATTACATGACACTTGACATATTCAGTTATTCACTATAGTCACCCCAGCCTGAGTTACCCATGTATTCTTAAGTAAAATGATTCCAAACAAGCCTCAGGGTGTGCAGTTACCAATTGTGTTGAAGTGTTGTCACACTTGCTGCAGAGTCTGCAGTGACATTAGTCTGTGGCCATCTTGGGGAAGAGGGCCAGAAGTTTGATCGTGTCACCTTTTGCTATTATTTATCTAATTATTTTCAGAAGAGTCCATATTAGAGATCACATATAAAATGCCTCAGTGGTAAATACATTTGGAACCTCTGATTCAGGGTTTCTCAGGTGGCAGCACAGGTGTCACCTGCTGATAGAGCTGTCATGCTATCTCTTCACCCTCACATACAACTTCCAGTCCTACAACAGCCAATACAAGTCAGGCATTTCTGTTCTGCAGGTGGAAGCTTCATGCCACTGAAAGGAGAGCCAAGAACGTTGTGATCTAAATCCACAAGGCAAGCAGGAAAAGGATTTCATTCACTTTGGCTACCCCACTTTATACCAACCTCCATCTTTCAAGAGATGGTTAGAAAGGGTTCCAAAAAATGGTGACAGGGGCATTAAAAGGAATGAGGATTATCCCATGGCTTCATATGGCCAATAAATGTACATATCTTAGACCCTAAAACTCTGATCCACATTCTGATACCTTGAGACTTGCACAGGCTGCTGACTGATATTGACAACGATGTCAAAGAAATATTATTTTAAATAGTAGCACATAGCAGACTGGGCTCAGCAAACACTCCAAGCTCCCTGCCAATCTCCTCTCCATTTTAGAAATATATACAGTCTTTTTTTCTTACAATGGCTCAATCTCCCTCACCTTCATCAGATTCTGGGGTGAGCCATAACAATTCTTCTTTATTCCCAATATGTGGCTCTCAAATTCAAGGACCTGCTTTTCCACGTTGGTCTCTTGATCCTGTAGTCTACTCAGACCCTCATCTTTCTCACAATCAAGTCTCTGTAGATAACGTTTCTCTTCCTCATGGATAAAGATTTGGAGATTCTTAAATTCAGTCTGGATTTTTTTTCTCCGATCCTCTATGTCCTCCTGGAATCAAGAAAGTGCAGATAAACGGGGAAAATATACAATATGAACAAATACTGCAAATCAATATAAATATGTGAACAGAAATACAGTGGAATCTGCTCATTCTCAGAGAGGAAGAAAATGTGACATATGCCCAACATGGACGTTTCTTGATGAGTTATGCTACAGGAAGGCAGCAGAGGTCAAAGGAGAAAGACTGCATGGTCTTTGCATTATGTTAGATCTAGTCAAATTCAGCATCAGAAAGCAGACAGTGGGAATGAGCTGGGATAATGGAGCAATGGACAAAGTGAATCTTTCCAAATGTTGAAAAGTTGGTAAATGACAAGTGGCAAGGAACCAAAACATGTAAACATTCTTAAAGTCACTGACTCAAACTTAGAACTAATTAGAATGTTAATTTGTGTAGTGATTATTACACATACAGACACACCCTCCAAACACACACATGTACACCCCAGAACTTTGTTCAGCTTCTGTGACTTTTTCCCAAGAGTCACTGGACCTGGAAAGTGTCCCTGCTACAGAGTCCTGTCCAAGATGGAGACAGTTAGATGTGGTGAAGTTGGTCCTCATTCTCTAACCACCTGATTCATTTTCTTCCTCAGCCAAGATGCCTTAGAAGAGGCAGAAATACTGAATATCAGAATCATGGAATTTGATCAAGAACAAATAACATTGATAAAGATAAAACTAAGTCTTGTGAGAATGTAAGAGGGTACATCTGTGTGTCAGAGGGAATTTCTTCATAAAGGCTGGTAATGAGTAAAACCAGCACTGATTTGAAGATATCCAGGATTTTCCATCACTCTCCGAACGGGTAAGCCTGGACAACTATCAGAAATATTTATGTACTAACCAAGAAATCACTTGTTAGTCTTATTGATGAGACTGAGACAAATTAGGAGATGCCATTTTCATCTGGTGGACCCAGAATTGCAGTTTCCATGGGTGCTTTGTAAACTCACACAGTGCACAGTGGCTGTGTGTTGTGTGTGCTAAGGGTCACTGACCAAGAGGAGGTTTACTTTGTGTAGGATGAAAGACAGCTCAGACTCTCTGTTATGACTTCCTAATATGGTTTACAATAGTAGAAGTTCTCCCCAGAAATCAAACCCCAGAATAGAGACAAGATCTGAACATTGGTCTGTGTTATACTTCCTAATAATCCTCCACCTTCCCATGATCGCAACATGAAGAATGGAAGAACTCAAATTTCACATCCACGCGCAAAGGATCAAGGCAAAGAAAAGAAGAAGTCCTGAAAGACACAGAATATCTCTCCCATCTGTGGGATTTGACGATACAGTGAGGCAATTCACACACATCCCCAAAAAGGACCATGTCTCTGATCCTGTAGTGGCTGTTCAGCAGAGGACAGCATCTCAAATTAACACAAGTCACAGTACAGTAGTATCAGTTCCTGCGGCAGCTCTGTGTTCAGTGTCAGCAGTGTGAGTGTGAGTGATGATAATGTCTCTGGAATTGGTCTGTTCATCAAAGTTGTTACTGGAATCCGAAAGGTAGAGTGCCAAGCCCTGTCCTGGGGGAAATGTGCCCAGGTGAGTGGCGGCCTTCAGGCCAGGAAGAAATTTCACCTAGTGAAAACCTGAAACCCTTTGAAGGTATGTGCCTTGATCTTTTGTGCATGGATGTGAAATTTGAGTTCTTCCATTCTTCATGTTGCGATCATGGGAAGGTGGAGGATTATTAGGAAGTATAACACAGACCAATATTCAGATCTTGTCTCTACTCTGGGGTTTGATTTCTGGGGAGAACTTCTACTACTGTAAACCATATAAGAAAGTCATACCAGAGAGTCTGAGCTGTCTTTCTGTTTCCCCTGATGGAGGTTTTGGGATATTGAGCCAATTACTTCTGAGTGTGGAAGATGGAGCAAACTAATGGCATAAATCAAGAAAATAATGGCATATTCTTTGCATTTCAACATTTTGGTCTGGTTTAATGAGTAAAAACCATCAATCAGTACTTTATTCAATCACATCCTATACATGAAATTTAGAATGGAAGAATCTGAGATCAATAAATTCAAAATATTGTTAGAGGCAGTGAACTGAGACCGGTCAGGACTCATGCTAGGAATGAAGAAAAATTCATTCCACTTTTATCTGCCTCCAGAACACTGAGGATGGCAATTGAATGATTGACCTCCGGTGGGCAGCAGTATCTCCATTCCTTCAATATTAACCCAAAGTGACATTCCTTAAGAGATAACAGCAAGTTAATAAATGAATCTCTGCCTCCAGGTGTCCCACAGGAACTAATGTTTTACCTAATCTGATTTTGCATAAGCCACTTATTCCCCTTGTTTGATTAGCTGTCAACACTATAAAAACACTTGTAAAACTCCTTAAAGTGGCACATACTTGTAAAACTCCTTAAAGTGGCACATACTTCCATTCAGGCCCAGCCTCTTTGAATCAATCTCCTCTCTCTCTGCCCTTTTTCATGCTCCACACCCCAGATCGTTACATGCCGGCACCCAATATGGGGCCAAGTGGGACAAAGTGAAACCGCTGGAGTGTAAGCCTGCCAGTACATGGAACCTCTTTCTCTCCTGCCTTGACTGTCTACTCTTCTTTTCCTTTCCAGGAGCTTGCTACATCTTGCTATGCAAGTGGATCCTGACTTTTGATATGTCAGCATTGGTCTTGCTAGTTTACCCACTTTTGTCTTTATCTATAATTCTAGACAAGAAAGGACCAAAGGCAGGTAAAGTCATAGCCATCCGTGGACTGCAAAACGAGAGAAGAGCCAAGTGACCCAGCACGTGTGCAAGGGCCTTAGAACTGTAAGTATGGGAACTGCTCAGGTGGGAGAAATATCAGATGAGCATTTTGTAAAAGTAACATATCAGGTGTTAAATGCCGAGGGACATAAGTATTCTAGAAATGTTGTGTAATATAGGTTGCACTTTTTCTTAAAATGTTACCCTGAACTAGGGAAACATGGCATAATAAACTCTGGCATCTGGGAGAGTATAAGAGATCACCTAGAGCCACCATTTTTCTTCCCCATAAGGTCTACCATGCTGGTTTAAAATCTTTCCATGCAGCTTCTAGGGTCCTGGTACTGGAGAACTTTGAATAAGGTAATCTTATCAGTTCATCAATACCTGATATGGTTAGGAAGTTACTGTGACTGCTGAAACCAGAAAATAGTGAAAAATATCAATGATGATCCCACTATAACTCAGAAAATGCTGTCTGAAGTGGGTGAGTGGAGTAATCTTCTAAAAATCAAATGCATTTTGACCAGAAGAGAGTCTGCCAGTAACAGGTGGCAGTGCATTTCCAATGAGAATGAAACACAAAAACAACTTCAGCATTCTAACCAAAGTTTCGCACAATTTTGTGATAGAATGTACAGAGCATTAGAACAAAGAACCCGAAATAAAAACATCAAAAATGCTTTAATTTGCACTCTAGTGTATGATAGAGCTAATTCTGAGGTAAAATTAGTTTTAAGAAATCACAGGGAGAGCAGTATTGATGAGTGGATAAAAATAACCCAAGATATCAGCACCAAGTCGAATTGTTAGCCTTGGCACTTAAGTCTCAAGAGCCAACCTAGTTTAAGGAGCTTCCGTGACTTTTACAACTGGCTCCAGCACAGTTAGAGTTAACAAGCTTTTCCTACAGCCACCTCAGTGGCCTAGCTTACAGCTGCTGCCCCCTGCAGTGCAGCTTTTTAGTCACTGGATGCAGCCAGCTCAGCTCTTCCCAATAGCACTGATTTTGACCTAAAAGTTTCTAAGAAAAAGTTGTGATCTTTCCTGGGGAAGTGCCATTGGTTATTCAGACACTCAAGACACTGAGGTTTAATCACTGGCAGAAGCAACATTTCCATTCAAGGATTGACAGTCTGTTTTAACATCATTGAGTAAGTATCAAGATGAAATTAAGTTCATGATAATCTGGATGGGATTCAGTCCTATAGCCCCATTAATCATGCAGTCACCTGCTTACACCACCCCTCTGGGAAGGAGGAGAGAACAGTAAGGATGCTTTCCTAATAAAAAGACTTCAAACAAAGCCTCTTGCAAAGTTAATCATTTAAAATATAACTTTTAAATGTCTGTGAGACACAGGCATCTATACCTCTGTGATCCCCCAACACCTGTGGTTAAAAATGTCCAAAAACAATTAACTGACATAGGAGATCCTTCTGAGAAAGTTAAAATCAGCTAACAGTAGCTATTTTTCACAAATTTTAGAGGAAAAGCAAGGACATGCACAACATTCTTGTATTCAGTGTAAAAAGATGTCTAGAATATGATATATTCTGAGTCAGTACAACTTTGTGCTCACTAGCTTTAATGACGGTCATTAGTCATAAAAATTCCTTCCACTTGGGCCTGTCCCAATACAGTGAATAACTGACCAGTCAGTTGGGTAAATCAATAGCTTCCAACCAAAGAAAGACTAAAACAAGTAAGTACACATTTTAACTCAGGAGCAATTAGAGCAAAGCCACTTAAAACCGAGTTGCAGTAAATGGAATTCACCACTATTTGCTATGGCTAAAAAAGTCAGGAAAGTAAAGATTGCTTCTTTTCAATTTCCCTAGATAGCACAGACAAAGAATGTTTGCCTTTACCGTGCCTTCTGTTAATAATCAAATCCCAGCATTTACGTGACCTATGGAGAGTTCTTTCCCAAGAAATAAAAACATTCCTGTAACTTGCCAAACATTTGTTTTCCAGACAATCTATCCTATAATAGGAAGTAATCCTTCTCTCATTGTATGACACTATATGGATAATATTTTACTCACAATGCTAATTCTATAAAAGGTAAAATCAGCATCAAAAAGGAGTATGTTTTGTAGCCTATCTTTTGTCTTGGTTGTGGCATGTTTTGGTGTGCCTTTTACAATCTTTAAGCAAGCTAAACAGTAGCAGTAAACTGCTTAGCTAGCTAGTCAGTAGAGCATATGACTTAATTACAGGGTCTTGGATTCTAGCCCCACACTAGAAATTAAAATCACATATATATTATTAGTTCAGAAATTCTCTACAGTTGCTGTAAAAGTAGCCTTTGTTAAAGTACTTTTAAAATTAGATACATCTAACTTACTTTTAAAATTGGACACATTTAACTTAAACAATTGGTTCTTTAAAAATTCAGAAAAGTGTTTTATATCTGTGATCATTTTGTTTTAGTTAAAATAATTATATAGGACAACAGTAAAAATTCTTAAATTTTTAAAAATGTGGAGATGACTTTTGAAAAGATAAAGCAGGGAAATCCTAATTTCTACAGAATCTTCAGTTTTGACAATATAAAAATGACTTTTTAAAAGATATAATACTAAAATCTTAAAACTAAACCTGAGTCATCACTTGTCATCAGATCTGCTTGTTTCTTTAGCTGTTTGCCTATTGACACCTTTTTAACCCTTTTAAGAGACATTGCTAAGATATTTAAGTTAATTGTCAAAATTACTTGTTAAGATTTTAAAATGAATTTGTTTAAATTAAAAACTGCATTGTCAAAGTTAAAAGGTAAACATTTTTGTAAGTTAACAAATGTGATCTTAAGAAAACATTAAAATATAAAGTTGTACATTTATAGTAATTGGGTTTTTCATGTTTATCTTGTAGTATGAGTCACATCAAAATTAAAATATACTTTGGAATACATGCCTTCTGGCAACAAATTTATTTGGGCTAAAACAAAAGGGAGAAAATATTATTTTTTTTAATATTTTGGTAGTTGCTTATAACTACAGAATTTTAGTCTAAAATACAACTTAAAATGTTAAAAATATTAAAAAATAGATTTAACAACTGAGTTCACTTATTGCTTTTATCATAGTGAAAATATACAAAATAAGCAGATTACAGTAAAAATATGGTAAGACATTTGTTTATATGTGTAGTTTGACCATTTTAAATAAAAGTTTGGTCTGGCTTTAAAAAACATGGTTTTAAAATTACCTAGTCAGATGGTGAAAATCCACAGTTTAAAGTACTTTAAAAGTTTTTTTGTTTTTTTTCCTGACTTGGGAGAGAGAACTAGGACAAGCAGTAGATATTGATTAACAAAGGTAACTAGTCTGTGAAAACTAAAAGGTTAACAAATACTCTTGCCTGGTTAATATCACATTACAAGGTTTAGAGACTTTTCCCTGGTTTAAAAAATAAAGTGACCAAAAAAAAGGAGAGAATTTTAGAACAAAAGAAAGCCTCACAACCAAATTACTAACATTCTTAGTTTAGACATTTAAAAGAAAGAACAAATATAAAAAATTAATGGGTAATGTAAGTAGTGGTGATAAAATGTATATATACAGTCAAATGAAATTAGTTAACAATGTTAATGAAAATAACTTTAAATTCAAGCCATTAAAATTACTTTTAAAATTAAATCTCATGTACACTATTCTAATAATGGGTATAGTTTTTGGATAATATAATCACAACTAAATAAACATAGGAATTAGTGATGTAAACAATGATTAAATTTTTATAAAAATCAAGAATATGGACAATAGTTATAACCATACGTTTGAATGTTATGTGACATACAAAACAGTAATATAAAATATTATCATATCTTTATAATATAAAATACTAAGAATAAATAATATAAAATGGATGTGAATCATGAATAAAAATTATTTTATAATATGAAATATTATTTTATAATAATATGAAGTATTATAAATATAGATACATATAACTATAAATTTATATAAAATACTATAGGATATAGAAATAAAAATATAAAAAGCTAATCCTTTAATAATAATGTCAATTTATTAAAGGGTAAATGTTAACCAAAGTTAAGTATACTCTCAAATGTCATATCAAATGTCATATCTACTTTTTGTCACAGTTCTTTTGATTTAAATCAATATATATCTTATTAAACAAAAAATGGGAAATGGACCTTAGTAAAAAGTATTGGTATCATCTTATATTTACCTGTCCTATTAAAAGTTTGAAAAAGAATAAAGAGCATAATTTAAGTTGAAGTGAAGTGAGCCAATCTCTAATTATTATCCATTAACATTCTTAGACAGAGGTCCATGAGGCAAGACCCATGGAAACTCATTAAAAATAATAATAATAATAGTAATAATAATACAAATAATAATAAGGAACAAAAAGACAAACCAGCTCCTATGGTAATGTAAAAGGAGCCTCTGACCAAACAATGGTCTAATCCAGCTCACATTGTAAAGCAGGAGAGAGGTCTGTTTCTATTATTATAGATAATGGAGAACAGTGGCTCTCTGTCTGAACAGACCAGAGTTAAAGATCAACCAAAGACAAAGATCTGTCCTCGTGGACCCAGCAGTAGCCACTGTTACAGTCATCTCTTACTGCTCTGAGGTGCTAACAGCTAAATGTGCTAATGAAATACAGAACAACATATCAACAATGATGCAGGAACTGACTGAAAGAAAACACTATCCACAGCATGAAATGGATGCATTGCAAGAAAAATTGGACTCTATGTATTATAAAACATTTACCTTTTCTATGATGTCATTGTAATTTTACTAGAATTTGTGTTACGCCTTGTATGGATCATGAATTTCATTATTCTCAAAACCATATTGTGTTTGCAGGAAACTGCACTTGTGAGAATAAACCATTGACAAGCACTTTGTCCAATGGCATTCTGCAAATGAATTCTAGAATGGAAGAGTCTGAGATCAATAAACTCAAAAATCTTACCTCCCATTCAGTTTTTTCTCTTTTAATGCACAACTTCACCTTTTCACCATGGTCTTGGTGTATCTTCAAGTCTTTCACAATCTTATGGATCTTCTTCTGCAGGATAATCATGTTGTAATGGTTAGTTAATTTCCAAAGTCTTTTTTGGCATCTATGGGGAATTCCACCCTCCACAAGGAACAATGAATGCAGGTTTCAGTCCCTGTCCTTTGAGAGTGTACTCCCTGCAGGCAGTCACACAACTAATCCTCTAGGTGATGCGGACCAGAATGCAAGATTTTAATATATTGCTGTGATGTAGAAGTGGAGACTGGGGAAGGGAGCAGTAATCTGCCTAAGTTACCAGCACTGGCAGGTGGCTTATTTATATTCTCAGTACCTCTGTGACCCCAGAGCTGCTGTTACATCCACCACCAAAGTCTTGCCAGGGAAATGCTTCATGGAGTACAAAGAGTATAATCATATAATAAAAGCACATTATAAAAAATAGTGAGTTGGGCAAATCTTAAATAATACAGCAGGTTTGATGCACAAGGAACTTTTTACATACTACAGTTAGTTAGGAAGAAAAGTCCAGGATGACAGCTGAGGTTATGGAACCAGATCATGGAGGAGGAGCTCTGACATCTCTAAAGAACAGGATCATGAAATCTACCTAAAGATATTTAATATCTACATCCATTTCTACATTTGCTCTTAAAACAGGCTTTCAGAGTTTTAGGGTAAGTCATCTGAAGCTTAGTAAACTGCTGGCTACGTTAGTAGTAAAGGCATTGACGCCTGTCCTCTGTGCACTCACATCTCATGATCTCAGGAAACTAATTAGCAAAAGACTGATTTCCTTCTGCTATGAGCCTTGTCCTGTTGTAGGCATCACACATAGATATCCTAACCACATGAAACAATCCCAGTGATGTGTGATGGATCAGTGGGGATCTGTTATCTACATTTACATATGGGGGAACAAAGTCATGAAGACAGTAAATGAATTGCACACAGTTCCTCCTCTAGTAAGAAGCTGAAATAAACTTAATTCTCAGCAAACTGACTCCTGAGTTTACAACCATCAACGTATGTTGCTCATTTTATATAACACGATAGGAAATAAGGACACCAGCCCCATTATCATGATGAGCTGCTCAAGAGGTTACATGCAGAGTCAAGTGTGCTGCATTCTGCTCTTTACTGACACCTCCTGACACAGGATCCAGAACTTCTTATACACCCCAAGGACCAGGGAATACAGAGTAATAGATGGGGGATATTTTATTCCAATGCCAACAATGTAGAGATCAAATAAATCCCACTTCTCCATGCTGCCATAGCATGAGGCAACCTCACCTAC
This sequence comes from Uropsilus gracilis, assembly GCA_004024945.1. Lineage (NCBI taxonomy): Eukaryota > Metazoa > Chordata > Mammalia > Eulipotyphla > Talpidae > Uropsilus > Uropsilus gracilis. The sequence continues at coordinate 18,129 of PVHY01010186.1, read as the reverse complement.
AAGGTTTTCATTGAAGAACTAGGAGATGACCAAATCCTTTCCTAAACTTCCTCTCTCATACGAAGTATTTTTAAATCTTTAACGTGGCTTCCCAATTCTTGTTTAAAACTGTCAACCCCCCTCTTCTTTGACTCTACCCTGGATATTTATTTTGTCCATGAAGGACATTCTTTGAAATGTCTACCTGATATTTTACTTCACACATAAAGTTGCAGAGTTCAGTCTAACTGTGGGCCAGGTGTTATTAGATTCTGAGAGATTATATGAGGTGTCTTCCTACTTCCTCACCCACCCTCCCCTGACTTTTCCATCACATACCCCAGCACTGGTCAGAAAGTCTCAGGGACATTTGCATATCCAGTAGAAATGAATTCCTCTGGACTTCTATAGCTTTATTTTGTATGTGTTCCCAGGACTCACTTCTGGGAAACCTCCCTGCACAAGCCCTCCTTTGATATTCCACCTCTCACCTACACCAAGATTTCTGAAAGCCCTCTCTCTTTTTCGTAATGGGTAGCAAGTCTCTAATTTTGAAATTTCTGATCCTTTCACATACTCTAGCACTTTGTGCTGTCTTCAGAAATACATTGCAGGTAAGGCCTGAATAAGAAAGGTGAAGGATGACCACAGTATGTTGTCCAGTAGAAGTTCACTCCAAGAAATACTTTCAGGTACAGGATTCTGATCAACTTTGAAGGTGAGGGTGGACAATGAGGACCTGAACATTAGGACACATAATAAACTACTTCTCAGAAAGCAACATGATGGATAAAATCTTTTTTTTTTTGGTCACAATCTTGGTTTTCAAGCCTAGTAATTCCAATAATTAGGTGCTACATGAGAGTCAGTATCTTGCTACATCCACCTTGTAGCCTGGGCATACACGCTCTATGCAAGCCGTGTTGTGTCCTCTGTACTGAGTGGACCGTTCACAACACCAGCAGATGAGCTGTCCTTCATTCTTGCAAAACAACCGGAGCTACTCTCCATGGTCATCACACAGCATTTCACGGTCTATCTTCTTGATGATCTTAATGAGGTTTTTCAACTGTTTGTTGGGTTGGAAACTCCTCTTTTTTAATTCTTCCCAACAATGGGGACACTCATAACTCCCCTGGGGATGACATCCCCTGTCCATCCTTAAGGATACTCTTTATGCAACGGCGGCAGAAGTTGTGCCCACATTCAGTAGTCACTGGCTTCATTATCAGTCCTAGGCAATCGCAGCACCTGGCTCCTCCTTCATTTTCCTGATACTTGAAGCCATGGCTATTCCTGTAAAGCTTTATGATGTATCTATAGGCAGAAAAAAAAGTGTGGCATTTTCTAGAGAGGAGATAATAAGCCTCACCAGAGTCTCAGAGCCAGCATAGATGTTCAAGTATTTGAGAAAAAATTAATTGCAATTTGATGAATGGTTAACATATCCCTGCTTATAGAATACAATGATCATTACATTTACCCTCTTTAATTTAGATTCGCTAAAATTCAGTATTAAACTTATCAGTTCCACCTCCTATAAGTCAACATTTAATACCCGCAATGGTCCATGGCGCCCAGACCACCAGATAAAAAACATTCTATCATGAAAAAAAAAAGGTTTTTGGACAAGGTGCTAATTGAGAGAGAAAGAAGAGAGGTTTGCAAGCAGAAATTACACAAAAGAAGAGAACCCAGGAAAGGAAAGTGAGACACTCTCTGCTAATGAACATCAGAAAGAATTGTACTCTGAGTTACTTTGTCTTGGTATAACACTGAGAATTGTTAGTTTGGGGTGCTCACTGAGAAAGATTCTCCACTTCCCTATTCATACCCCTTATTCATGTCTGGTTCTCTGTACCCACTATAACCCCAGAGAAAAACGCATATTAAGCTTATGAATCATCCATGGAAATTGCAGCAGGCAGGAGTTCTGGAAAGAGTGGGTTGGAGAATGTTTGGTTCTGTAACCAGAGTTATGGCAAAAAGGAAATTAATTATCTCCTGTCCAGGGGAAAACAGGTTTTCCAGGAGAAAGTCAGCAGATTGAGACAGAGGAAATTTCCAGAGCCAAGAGGTGGGTGGCAGGAATCAGAGGGCATCAGAGCCCTTTGTAGGCTCTTTGTGCTGAACCCCAAGTTTCCACCTGAGTGTGAGACCTTGAGAGAGGGGAGACAGGGGAGAAGGATCCAAAGCAGAGCATCTGCCCTCCATAGAGCTGCAGTTGCTCCTTAACCCAGATCTGCTGACCCCTCCCCTGCGGGGAGTGTGTGTGGAAGGCTGAGGAGGGGGAGGAAGTTAAGGTGACCTTTCCTTGGAATTCACAGTGCCTGGAATTAGAAACAGGTTCGACATAACCAACTAGATAGATTATTTTCCACTATTCACTGGATGAATCCTCATTGCCACAAAAAATGCCTGCTCAGGTCCACCTGGAATGTAGGGGCTGGAAACCCTAAGGCCCAGTAGATATGGGGAAGTTTTACCTGAAAACTTGAATTTCCCTATCCCACTAGGACTAGAACCTCCTCTTGACTGGTTGTATGGAGTTCAGGCCTCAGTAGCTCAGCAGATTTCTGTGCAGAGGTGCAGGGCCTGGGGATGAAGTGCTGGAGAGAGGGATTGTGTGGAAATCAGGAACTGGTAGATCTGACAGACCCTTTATGCTAAAGCAGGGGACTAGACACAGGCCAGCTAGGGCGATGGGAGTGGCAGGGTGTGAGGAAGAGTGCTGGGAAACAAATAGCAACCTCCCTTGTCTTATTTATAGCTTTGAGTGTAAAAGGCCTTTATGATGAATGCACAACACATGTTTGTATAAGACATAGGTATGCTGAGTCCAAGCTGGGGTTTATCTTGTTTTTACCAGATTTGTTGACAAAAATCCAGAGGGAATTTTGTTAACACCCACAAACAAGTGGAAAGGGGCAAATTTATTTAGAAGAACACAGATGAAAAAGGGTTATAATAGAGAGAAGGAGAGAAACAAAGCATAGTGGGAACACATGGCCAGAAGCAAGGAAGCTCCAAAAGGTTTTATGTTTCAGGTATTTTATACCTTTTCTCCTAATCATTCTAAAGATCCTCAGACTCCCTGTGACTGGCTGATGCCACTGTGTCCAGAATCAATGTCAGTTTTCACCTTTTGGAATTGTCTTGTTTCTGCCCAGAAATGCCCAATTAGCTCTTCATTTTATTACTATCAGTAGCTGCTTTGAATTTGGCACTGGTAGTCTAGAATATGGCTAGTTCATCTCCTTTGGAAATGCTTGCCTTGCCCCCAATCTCTGGGTCTCCAAGGCTTCTTCTGTGCTGCGAGGGCTCAGCATGGAAATGGAGAACAAAGGCAAGAATAGTGAACTGGGATTCTGGTACTCCCTGGCTGGACCCTGGGCTTTTTGCTTTGTGTGAGGCTGACTTGAGAGACCCGGGGGTATCTGACCTGCACAGGGCTGTGATGCCTCCAGACACAATCCCACTTTCCTGCAACTTAGGCTGGAGGCCCAACTGTGACCCAGCTTCCTCTCTTCCCACACAGGAGGAGTTCTTCCAGCCTGGCATCTTCCTGGTTGCTCCTGGAGCCTTGCTCATTTCCCACCCAAGGACTCAGCCTGTCCTAGTACAGCCTGGGGGAGCCCCCACTCAGGAAAAGGGAACACCTTCTCCGGTGACATACAATTCACAACCTGAAGAGAGCATGCTCCCCTGAGTCCTTGATCATATGATGATTCCTTGTAGAGCCCATCACTGCCATCTATTAGAAGTGATACTGGTCCTGGGCACATTTCATGTTGAATTTGTTCCATCAAAGGCCCTGGAAAGGAGGCAGGGATGTCACAAGGGACAAATTCCCAACATTCACCAGCCAGAAAAGAGAACAAATTCAGGACAGTGTCTGTACTGGGCCCCTGTCTCCAAGAATCTGCCGTGTGAAGGAGGGCTTCCTGCAGAGAGCTCAGTGCTTGGGTTGCATATGGGGTTGGAGATGAACCTTCAGAGATATGGCCCAAAGTATGGAGAAACCAGCACTTCATGCGATATGGAGAGACAGCTCCTCAGAGACTAGCTAGAACAACCCTCTCCAATAAGTGGGGTGATTTCACTCCATGTGTCTGGTTTGCAGGAATCAGATGCCTAGACTTGAGAGTGACTTGCTGGAGCAGCAACCCCAGAACTCTTTAAAGTGTTTTATAAAAGTCCTTCATCTCGCTCCTCTTAATCAAGATAATAGTGATATCCTCAGCCACATTGCTACTTCTGTCTATTTATCTTCTTTTATTCCAGGTCCTAAATGTAATGAAGTCATAGGGTAAAGGTTTTGTTACTGCCTTTCTGATCAGCACTACCACACAATACAGGAAATATGTGCATATATAATAAGGGTTCAATATATAATGTGGTCTGGGGATGTGTTGTGTGTGCTCGGCATGGTGTGAAGCATGTTTGTGTGAATGATTGATGGCATATGATAAGTGAATTTAGAGGATATAGGACATGCATACATATGTTTATTTTCATAGCTCATGCTGTAGGGTGTGTTTTCTAAGTAGTGCGCCGCACAGTGTATGTTGGTGAGATATCCGTGGCTTCATAATCTCTCTATAGTATGTGCAGGGTATATGTGTGTGTGTGTGTGTGTGTGTGCGCGTGCACATCTTGGTGCTGGGAGGCAGGTTATTGTCAAGTGGTGCCAGGGAGTCCTAGAAACCACTTGGTACCTGGGTAGCATGCAAGCTGCTTCTCTCATTACCCTAAAATAAAAAGATTAGAGCTGAACTGCTGAAAAAGAAGTCTAGAGGAGATTACATACTAAAAACTTAGCTTTCAAGAACATATTTTCAGTAATCCAACAGTACAGAATCTGAGCCCCGAAGGAAGGACATAAATAAAGATGTTACAAAGCAAAGAGCCAGGGAAACTCTGCTTTCAGCTATTGAGATGACAGCCATAACACACATGATTAAAAGGAAGTGAAGCATCCTTGCAATCAGTCTAACCCTGTGTATCTTCAGACATAGACGACTGTTCTGTGAAGCCTGCTCTGAGGTAAATTGGACCTGGTTCATCCTGCCTTGACAGGCCCCTGGATCAGCTAGTAAGAAAACAACTTATGAAACATTTTCTTTGTACCAAGCCCTAGGCTCACAGTCCTGTGTGTTAAGATAATTCCTCCATACACCGGAATTCTGTAGACTAAATTTTAACTTCTATAATGAACACTTTGCTGGAGGGCGCAAAGTCCATTTGGTCAGGTGCAGGAAATAAGCAGTGAGATTTATTGATATTACAACCTGAAGATGGAAAAGAAGAAGGAATAGAGACAAATAAAATGAGATGAGGATATGTGTTATATCATCAAATGTTATATCTTATCAATAATGGGACTCCAGAAAGACAAGAACTTAACATTATTTTGTTTTATGTTACCCTCTAGCGGGAGCTGTGAAAACTGCAGAAATGTCATTTTGATTCCTCAAAGTTCCCCAAACTGTAGACAAACTGATCCCCCAAACTGTAGACAAAACAGGATCTTTCAGAAAAAAATACTTTAGTGTAATTACAAAACTTGTTCATCTTATATAGCTTTATAGCATTTGAATCTTAGGTTTAAGTGTTCTGTGAAAATTTCTGTCTTTAATGTATTCACTATGCTTCCAACAAGTGCATGGTACATGGTAAAATTCTGACTTGCCAATAATGGGATTTGGGGACAGGTGGGGAGAGGGAACGCCCACAGATGGAGCACTTGTTCAATATTTTATATACAGACTTATGTATATGTAAGTTAATTTATTGCACATTTCCACATAAGCATCTCAGAGGTTCATCCACCGAGCCCACAGAAATGTTCCATCTCACTCAGAAGATTGCCAATGCCAAAAATTTTAAGATTTATAAGGACTAGATTTCTGGTATCTTGTTTTTTTGTGTGTGAAAGCTTGTATATCTTTCCCACATCTAACAAATTACTATTGCATTTACCCCATCTGCTTTCTGTTCTTCCCTCAACACGTCCCTCTCTGCCCCCCCCATCACCATAGTCTTCTTTCAGCTAAGTTCAAATATTTATGACTTCTATTGTTTCCAGGCAATTTTTTTTTTGTATTTATATTCTCCAGATAAGTGAAGCCTCAAAAATCTGTCCTTTACTTTGTGGTAGATTTCATTCAAGAAAAAGGTAAAACTAAACAATATCCTGGTAAAACATCACAAAGGAAATTCTAAAAAAATACTCTGAGATGAAGGAAAATGAGTGCAACATTTCATGTGTGAGACAAAGCAAAAGGACTGCTGAGTAGGAGATTTAAAGATGTCAGTGTCCACTTTGGTGAAGTTTAAATAATTAAAGTCAATAATGAAATAACTGAGTCACCCAATTAAGAAAGTAGAAGATGGACAAATGAAACAAAGGATGAAACAAACCTAAACCAAAAACATTCCCCAGAGATCTGCTTGAGGAGTTAATGTTCAAGAAGGGGAGGGAGAAACACTGGGGATAAGACTGTAGACCCTGGTGGGGAGAGTTGCTGGGTATGCTCTGGCTACATGGCCCCCACCACTACAAAGCTATAAACCAAGTTTACCTCAATTTCAAAATATTTTTAAAAAGAGTTTAGGAAAGAAGAGCCAATTGAAATGAAAGCAAGTGAAGGAAGTTACTAAAAGACTGGAGAGCATGTCGCTATCAAAAAGCACATCAGAAAGGGGAAAGAGGCATCCCCCCCCTTTTTTTTTTGCTTTATTTATTTATTCATTCATTCATTATTAATTAATTAATTAATTTTGGAGACTAGGTCTCGCTATTTTTGCCCATGGAACCGCAGGCTCATGTTGCCCGGGGTACCACAAACTCAAGCCACCCCAGGCCTCAGCTTCCCAGGTAGCTGGGATTATAGGTGGATACTACCACGCCCAGCTATTTTTTGGGACTAGGTCTCACTATGTTGCCCCAAGTGGGACTCAAACCGTGATCCCTAGCCTCAGTCACTTCATAGGCTGAAGCTTATAGACACGAGCCACTGTGCCGGGCCATAGCAGAGACTGCTCTACCCGCAGGTGTGGGGGTTTCCATGAGATGCCAGAAAACACTGATCTCAATACCAACTATAAATTGTAACAGATTCTTATGTCAACATTTTTTCCTTCATTGCTTTTCTTGTTTTGCTGTATTTATCATGGTCTTATCATTGACCCACTCACATATAATAATTTAAGCTTACTAGGAAGTATACTTTTCAAAATAAATAAATTCATGTCATTAAGATGTATATGATCTGTATGTGAATCATTATAAGGAATGACAGCAGTAATGTCATGGATGCCTGTTTATTTACATTTTAGGATATCCCAAGGCAGCTGGCTCTAGTACACTCAAGAAAGTATCAGCTTCTTTTTAAGACAGAGGTACAGCATCAAATACTCTGCTCATCTCCTTCCTATTTGAAGCTTCCACTATAAGCTAGTAGTAACTCTTCTTTCACACTTTAGTTGCTTATTACATGGGCAGCATTTATATTCCTGCTGGTCATCTGCACTCGTGTCATTTGAGACTACCCTAAGATTATTAGTCAACATGTCAGGTTAGAAAACTCACTGTCACTTCATTTTCCTGCTCTTATATGCAGTTGAGAGAGCTAATAACAGTTTCTCTCATCCTTCACACGGGAGTCACTGCAGTATCAAACAAGCTGGGAGAATTAAGATTCCTGATGTCCAGTCACCTTTCTGGTCAACCCAGAACTGTACCTAAGAACTTCAAGAGGTGATGTAGGTTTTTGACTGATGTCCCTGTAACATTTCCAGACAAAGTCCTTACTCTTATTGGTTTCCTTCTTCCCCATCCACTTCCAAGTAATGTCTTACTGAGGTGAAGCCTTATAGCCCAAGATGAACACAAGGAAAGGCAGACAATGTCCCAGGTACTTAACCTTTCCTCCAGAGCATTTGTGATTAACCCTCTCTTAGGACCAGAAAAGGAATATCATAGTGTCAGAGCTTGATATTGATGTCCAGGATTTTATATAGCCCATAACATGCATGACCAGTCCAGTGATTTTAGGTATAAGGTCTTTCTAAATTCAGATAATGTTTCATCTGTATGAGTATAAGGAAATACACAGAAGAACAATGTACCTGGTATCTCTGACCTACGCAAGTAAATAGAAAAATAAAATGATGAACTAAAGTGTGATACTCAGCAGCAGAGCAATTATCAAAGGAAATGGTAAGAGGATGTTCAATTGAGAGTTATGACTCAATGTGTTTCCTGGTTAAACATGATCAGCTTTGCTGAGACAACAAGAGAAATCAAGTATGTGTTAATACTTCATGTTCTGGATGTTCTCTTTATTTCCCCTACATCACTCCCCACCTTCTCTTTCTGTTGTTCCCAGGAAGACTGACCCTTGTGGATACATACACCAGGCTCCCTTCCTTCTGACTTGTTAAGTTCAGCCAATAGGAAAGCAGTAAATAAGAGCAAGGGACAGCAAACAAATAGAGTTTGGAATATTCTGCACCATTTGCCTCTCACAGTTATGATTACCAGCTCTCCTTACCTCTCTCAGGTCACACTGCTGTGATTGCTGCTCCCTCTTGCTGCCACTGGAGGCACAAGGGAGATGGCACATCTCTACTGATATAGATAGATCGATAGATGATAGATAGATAGATAGATAGATAGATAGATAGATAGATAGATAGATAGATAGATAGATAGATAGATAGATAGATAATCCTGGGGGCATGTTCATTTCCTGTTCAGTATCCTAGTCCTAATCTTCATACACACCCTTTTATTACACTCTCTCCAGTCAGTCCTTACCATGAGTTTGACTCACCCGAGTTTGGGGTTTCAATGTAAAATTTCTGAATTACCTTGGAAAACCCACATAGAGAGAGTGAAATATGTATCTGTTGATGAGAGAGGTATGCTTGAATAGGACATGTTAGTTGGATTTTTTAAATTTTACCTACATGTTATATTGAGAAGATATAGGAATATTTATGGTTAAATAGGAGACTTTAGTAATATAGTTGACAAATAATTATAACAAAAATATAGGTGAATTTTATTGTTGAGGATAAAAAGGTATCCTAATTTAAAAAAATGCAATTCACCAGAAATCACATTTACGAACATGTTTGTGCTCATAATATAATTTCAAAATAAAATAATACAGATTCTAAGGAGAAAATAAAAGCTACAAATAAGAGACATTTAAATATTTTCTCTCTATAATATACAGATCAAGGACAAAAAATATTGAAGGTAAGGAAGCTCTAAATAAATCAATAACCTGAAGTGAATAGACCTATAGAAACCCAGCAAGTTTTAAGCAGATAATCTAAACATTTCTCTAAATATTTGGAATACATGCTATCTGGAGACCAGTGCAAAAAGCAAGTCTGAACAAATTTCAAAAAATCTGTAGCATAGAGACTATGATCACTGATCATAAATATAGGTTACAAATATATAATAAAGATATGGCTATCCATTCAAACTAATGGAAAACAAACATGCTTCGAAATCAGAGCAGGAAGATAGTTACATGAAGGAAGTGCTTCATTCCAAGGAGACAAAGATCCAGGAACCAAGGCAAGAAGCTAACAGTGGTCAGCAGACAGTGGGGAGTTGTTACCATGAAGGGAAGGAGGATTCTGTAGGGCCACCAGTAGTATAGAAATTCATGTCTCACTTTCTATGTGAGAAGGCTTGATAGGCAAGAGGCTCTTAGAACTATCTAACAGTATTGTCATCCTCACTTCCAATCAAGGTCAGACTGCTATTCAAGTGTAGACGGCAGCTGAATTTTCTTTATTGTCTAATGTCAGGATTACTGTTTGGGCCAAAGGTTGATTGTTTGTTAACTACTCCATGGAAGGGACAAAGGAATTGAATAATTCCTTTGTGGCAAAGGAATTGAATAATTATGAATATCAAGACACAATCATATTTGGTATAGTATTTATATATGCATATGTATATGGGTGTATAGTTTTCCCTGACAATGCACCTATATTTGATGACTAGAGTAAATTAACATAAATGCGTTATTAGATTAGAGAAGAGAAACCACACACTACTATTCATAAATACAACTAATTCTAATTCATTCCTAAATTCAATGTCAAAGGATAACTTGGCTCTTTGGAATAAAAGTCTCAAAACTTGAGGGAAAATATCTGATGCTAACAAGATGCGAAAAAATTTTTTGAAATAGTCACAGGTGATACCATTCATGAGTGGTCCTTGTGCCACTAATTTTTGGTCCCTGTAGATTCAGGGTGGCCTTGGTGTTCCCTGTTTCTTGGTCTTCACAGCATTGCACAACTCTTTGAGTGTGGGCATGACTTGAAAATTGCATCTGACTGATATGGCACAAATGATTTGCTATGACTCTACACTCTGATCATATACAATACAAAAGAGCCACCTGAGGAGCTTGCAGTGCAGTCTCCACCACAGCAGTGTCCTGAACATCACCGTTCCCATGGGAGGCTGCTTCCCCACCAAGCCTGTGAACCCTGCTGCACAGGAAGTCAAGTCTCCTCCAACCCAGAGTTGGGTCAGCAGGTCTCTGAATGGAATCCCTGCCCCTACTGAGGAGTCTGGAGCTGCACTCTGAACCCTGCTTGCTGTGGCCACCCCACAAAAGCTGCCTACATGCGCAACCCTCACAGGGTCTTCCTTGAGAAGTTGCCAGTTAAGAACTGGGGGCAGATCTTGGGTATGGGCTTCGGGCTATGGAGCTCTTCTGCTCCTGCACAAGCATGTGGACACACCAGTGCCTATATTGGGTGGGGACTCAGTGTTGGCTGTAGGGGGCAAATTAGACTAATGCCTCAGAATGGCTCCTTGAAGGGCTCACCAGGTCAGTCAGCCAGGCCCAGACCCACCCAACTCCGCCCTTCATCAGCAATGTACTGCACAGTACTGCTGTCCCCAGCTGCAGTCAGACTTTTCCTTCATCTCAGAGGAAATATTAGGAAAGGTGCCCTCAGTAAGAATTCCCAAAGATGGGCTCTGATACTTCCAGCTTCATGGCTGAACCCCTAGAAACAACTGGGCACAGAGAAGCCTTTAGTGGAACATCCCATTGAGCTCTGTGAATCCATAGCACATCCTAAGTGTGCAGCACTTACATGCTCAAGTGTCTTTCCCTACAGAGAATCAAAAGCAGAAGGAACAATGGTATCTTGTGTCCCTGGTACATGAAGCTAGTGTCTATCAATGTTCCTTCTAAGAAGTGATAGAGATTCCAGTCTTAGAAACTGGGAGGTATTGGGCAGAATGATCCCAGCCCAGGATGTTCACCATGGCAGCCCATTTTTAAAAAGACTGTTCTCTTCTGCTGGGGCACATGAGCACTGAGTGTCTGTAATTCCATCTGTCCATGGTTGCTGGGGAAGAAAGTAGCAGTCATTCTCTCTCTGGCAAGACTTGCTTCCAGTGATCTAATTACCTTCCAAATAATCCCATTGCCGGGGGTACCACAGACTCAAGCAATCCCCAGCCTCAGCTTCCCAGGTAGCTGGGATTATAGGCATGCGCCACCACGCCCAGCTATTTTTTTGGAACTAGGTCTCACTACGGGACCCAGGCGGAACTCAAACCGCGATCCCTAGCCCCGGCCTCTTCATAGGCTGAAGCTTACAGGCATGAGCCACCGTGCCCTCAAATAATCCCATGTTAGATCAAGGATCACAGAGCTCCTTAGCAGAGAGCCCAGCAGAGCCCCTTCTAGTGGCCATGAAGGTGGTGCTAGCAGGCATCACTTGGTGTTGGAAGACTCATGCTACCTTCTTCCCCTACCTACTGTTCTGTGGTGGGCACCATGAGAGACACTTACAGGTATTATCTGAACTGCCTGGATACTGCACACAGATGAATGGATGCTAGAAGCACTGTTTCAGCAAAGGGTCTATAAGCAAACCAGAGACTATCACTCATTTTGGCTGCCCTGCTTTACCACCCCCCTCCCCAGTCTTCTGGGAGAATCTTTCTAGAGAATTTCTGACAGTCACGGCTCTGTGCACATGAAACAAAGGCCAGAATATGGAAGCAGTTGCTTGACAGTTTTATTAGGTCAAAGAGACCATAATAGAAAGCACATGGGGATTTACATTTCCTCATTCACAGAAAGGCACCCCAGAGACAGGGAGTCAGCCTGAGCTACAGATTAGTGTCCACGAACAGCACTGATTTAACTTCCCCACACTTTGTGCCACTTTGAATGACTGTATGCAGGGCTGGTCAACTTTCCACCATTACTCTCACTCTCCTCTTACTACTTCAGGAGTAGATATAGATTTCCTCCCAGTACACACAGGGTGCAACTTGGAGCAACTTCTGGGCTGAGTCCTGACATTTCTTCTCTAGTTCCAGGATGAGAGTGCCAAGGGTATGGCTCTGCTTTGTGGAGCTGACCTCACTGTTCTGCAGTCGCTTCACTGTATTTTATCTTTCTCTAATCTCTCTAGATGAGTCTTCTCTTTTTCATGAGGCAAGATACATAAATTCTAAAATCACACCCGATTTTTTGTCTCTGGAGTTCTGTCTTCTCCTACAATCATAAAGAGAAAGTCCAAAGGTGAGAAAAGACTCAATGTCTGTTAGTGGTTGGATTGATAAGGAAAATGTAGAATATGGATAGAGTGGGATATATTCATCCTTTGTGAGAAGGAAAACCTTGAAACATGCTACCAAACATTTGCATTAAAGTCTCTATGCTAAGTGAAATAAGCCAGAACTGAAAGGATAGAAATTGAATGGTTCTACTTGCGTATGAGGTACAAAGTCATAGTCATAGGCAGGACTATAACTAAAAATAAATGCCTAAGTTGCTCTCAGGTCTGAAGCGATTAGGAATAAAAAAACTCGATTAAAATTTTTTATTTCTGAGACTTGCTTTCAGGCACAAGAGAGAATGGGACTTGTCAGCAAATGATACAACTTCAGTATGCACAATAGGGACTTATTTGATCTGAGTCCCAGCTTGGCCTAAATTTGGGACTGTACTACACAGTTCTTGACAGAGGCATAGAGCCCAGCAATAGAAATTGAAAATCCCGTTATCTGAAGGAAAGCTCCTTGACACTTCTCTCAGCAGAGACCCAAGTTTCATGCGGTGTGCATATTCTTGCGGCAGCTCATGGGCCTGAGTCACATGGCCTCCCCTGAAGTTACCCTGTTGTCAGTGCTCACACAGTTGGCTGCCACACCTGCAGGGCAGAGCACCAGAGCCTGTATTGGGGCAAACGTGCCTGTATTGCTTAGTTAAGGCCTGTAAACCAGGGTAACTGGTTGTTGTTTAATATTTGCCGCCTAGTCCAGAGCAGTTTCCAGGAAAGGAGGTGAAGCAATTCTGCTATTCCTAACTGAGCATTGAGATCCTAATGAAGTATTATTGAAAGTTTGAGGGACTTGGTGGCATATCCTAACAGATTTAGAACCAGTGGCTATAAAACAAAGGATTTTTTTATTTGCATTTCTTGTATTTGTCTCATCTAGTGAGAATCGATCATTATTTTGCTTTGTCCAATCATCCCCCATGCCTAGAATCCAGAATGAAAATATTTTGAGGTCAATAAATTCAACATCTTAACTTTCATTCTACTATTTGTTCCCATGTGATAGTTGTCCAGCTCCTACAGTGGCCTTGTAGTAGTTTAGGTCCTGCCACAATATCCTGGAGCTCTTCTTGATGAAAAACTGAGAGAATACACACTACTCAAAAATTTGCAACTGTTCATTAGACTCCTATGTGGAATCCATTTGCAGCACTATCAGAATACACTGAATTTCACCAAGTCCTTACATTTTGAGAGAATGCATGCTAAGTGTTGTCTGTGCAGGGAGCATAGCTGAACCCTTGGGACCCCTAAGCAGTTGGGAGGATTTTATCATTGTCATGGACTGTGGAATCTGAGGCTTCAAAAGGGTTTAGTAACCCAAACAAGGGCCAAAACTGGCAGGTGGTTGTGTAGTGATTTTAAGCTCATATGCTAACCCAGAGCCTGAGCCACTTCCCCATTTAGGTACACCAGAAATTGCTGCACATGAAAAAAGATAATGCTGTAATGCAAGATATTATATTATAATGTGCTGATCCTACACAAGCAGTGACAAAAGAATCGATTCACAAAACCCTTTTACATATTATGGGGAGTAAGGAAAGAAAGACCTGGGTTCAGCAGATTTTATTAGAAATATGATAGAGGACAGAGATCTCACAGTTTTGAAGAACGGTATCATAAAACCAATTAAAAAATTATTTTCCTTCCATCCTTTTAGCTAAATTCTCAACATAACTTCTTCCTACTAGATAAGAAACTACTTCTGCTCAATCTAATTGCTGGTCCTAATCACCATGGTTGATACTAAATGGGTTATTTCCTGTTCTCTCCAGAACTATAATAGAACCTCATTACACTCATAATGTGCTCAAGATACATCTGTGAATCTCACTAGCAAAAAGCCATATTGCATTAGCAAAGTTTCAGAGTTATTCTAAGCTTGACACACGCTGCTATCCTTCGAGTGTTGTGTAATGTCCACTGGGTGGTGTGCTGAGGAGGGAAGTGAATTGCTCATGGAGTCCAGGAAGTTATGTTTGCTGAGCCTGGTCACTGTTGCCATGTCCTGCTGGAAGTTCCATAGTCTCACATGGGACAACACTACCTCATGGAGGGGGACATAGAGCCCACACCAGGAACAGCATTTTACTCAAATATCTGCCAAGCAGAGAATAATGAGGTGGCAGAATGACACCTGCTTCCTCATTACACAGAGGTAAAGATATTAGCTCTGACATTTCCCAAACCTCCTTCTCTACATCATCCCTCAGAACCATGAATTTTCACATACTTTAGCTCCTCTTCTTGAATCATGCAAAATTTTCCCTTACCATTTTCTATAGAATAAACCTAAATGGATTCCATTTCATTTTGTCAGCATCAATATGCTCATATGAACGTCAATATGATCCTAAATTCAAGTCCCCCAATGGTCGGTGCTGCTTTGGATTAGGATTTAGACTCTGATTTGATACTTAGCTCTGTTCCAGCTATCTTTCCCATCATGTACACCCTGCTCAGATGATGGTTGGCCAGGTCAGCTCTGGTGTCTTTACAAATCAGGTCTCTGATTCTGTAGCCCCAACTTATCTGACATTTCACGTACGGTTAAATGGGTATATGTCTTCAGGACTCTCAGAATCCTCACTATAACCACTTCCCCATCACCCAAGTCAAGGAAGTTACAGCAGTCTTTAGTTAGTTTATTCACATTACCAACAATAGCATATAATAGGTATTGCATTTTGTCCTTATGTTTTAAAAGTCTATCACATGACCCTGAACATTGTGCTGTCTCTAATTATACAATAACAAATCACAAAGGTATAGAGTTTGCAAACATGGCATTTCAGAGATCATGGCAATGACAGTGAATGGGAATGAGAGTCTGACCAAACCATGAAAGTCTGGGTGGACAGAGAGACCTAATTCGGTGGGGACCCATCATAAACAAAATAAGATCATGAAAGTTATATATCATGATTATACTTTCAGCATTAAGACTAAATTATCTGAGATCTTGGGTATCAACACGATAGCTAGTACTTGCTGAATTCCTCTGTACACTCACTCATTCACCTTGTACCCTCGACAAACGTCTATAATAGGAACTGTGTTGTGTCCTCTGTGCTGTGGGGATTGCTCACATTTCCAGGAGATAAGATGCTCATTATCCTCGCAGAACATGAAGAGATGCTCTCCATTCTCCTCACACAGTGTGGTGATGTATCTAAAGAGGCTTTAGAGTTCCTTGTTGGGTCAATGTTAGCCCTGATAAATGGAGCTGAGCACTGGGAGAATCAGAACTTCCCCAAACATGCGATAATATGGTATTGGCTTAGAAGTTTGTGCTCTATGCAGTGGTGGAAGAAGCTCTGCCTATAGTCAATGTGCACATGTTAGGGGGGTTGTGGTGAAATTGGGGGACTGTGGGCCAGTACTAGTAGTGCTGCATTAAAATGGCCGCTATCGTTCATTGGTGGGTGCAGACTTGGAAAAGGGAAGCCAAGTCTCTTGTGATAGGATTAGTATCAGGACATAAGAGGAAAGATTGGGACAAAACATATGGAGAGGAGAGAGAAAAAAACAGTCAGAGCAGAGGAGCAGGAGAAGCTGCCAGCTTCTAGGTATGGGAGCAGGCAGGGCCCAGGCCCTAGCCTGGGATGCTTCAAGCCTGGGGAAGCATGCTGGAGAAACTAGTAACTTGTATAGACTGACTTGGTACTTAGTACTTGAGAAATTGATTTAACTTTTTTTTAACCAAATAATTTATTTATATATAAATTTCACATCTTTGTGATCCCCAGGGTTCACCCCCCACCCTCCCTGACCGTTCCCACCCTGCAACACATCCCCCCCACCCTGAGTTGTATGTTTCAATTTGGTTGTCATCTTGTCTTGACTTTTCTTCAAGACTTTTTGTTTATCTTTCCCATGTCCCGTATAATAGTGAAACAATTTGGTGTCTATCTTTTGCTTTTTGATTTCTTTCTGCTAATATGATTTTTTCTAGATACATCCATGTTTCCATAAATTCATCTAATTTAACATTTTTAATTGATGAGTAATATTCCATTGTGTATATATACCACATCTTTTTTATTCATTCTTCTGTTTTGGGACTTTTGGGTTGTTTCCATGTCCTTGCAATTATAAATAGTGCTGCAATAAGCATCCAGACACAGGTGTCCCTTTGCACCCACATTGAGGTCTCCTTTGGGTAGATTCCCAGAATAGCGAATAGTAGTCCATTTTCATTAGTTTGAGGGTCCTCCACACTGCTTTCCATCGTGGCTAGACCAGTTTACATTCCCACTAGCAGTGTTACTACCACTCCCATTGAAATAATTTGGGACTCAATAATCTTGGTGTAAAAAGAGGTTCATGCTCCCTAACTGAGGTGTCTTTTCCTTTATTTAAAAGAACAGAGAAGAGAAAGGATTGTAACAGAAAAAAAGAGAGGGACAAAACATAGTGGGAATCCCTGGCCAGGCAGCAGGAAGACCCAAATGGTTTTATGCCCCAGAGATTTTATATACTTTCTTGTAATTATTCCTAGGAACTCTCAGTGTCCATGTGACTGACTGATGCCACAGTGCCAAGGATCATTGCCAATTTTCAACTTTTGGAATTGTCCTATCTCTGCCCAGGGATGTCTCTTTATCTCCCTATTTTTCAAATACAAAGATTTCAAGTTAGCTGCTTTGAATTTAGCCTTGGTAGTCTAGATCATGGCTAGTTAATTTCCTTTGAAATTTGCTGACTTTGTCCCAAATCTCTGATTCTCCAAGTCTTATCTATGCTGCCAGGTTTCAGCAGGGAGATGGAGGACCCAGGCAGGCAAAGTGAGCTGGGATTGAGAGTCCTGCTTGGTTGGACCCTGGGCTTTGAATGGTGCTGACCTGAGGGTCACATGTGCATCTGTCAGAGTTTCTGTCCTGCACAAGAGCTGGGGATGCCAGCTGAAGCTGAAGCTGAAGGTCCAACCAAAATCCAGGTCTCTCTCTTCCCACCCAGGAGGAGTTCCTCCAGCCCTGCAAATTCCAGGCTGCTCCCAGAGCTTTTGTTCTGTCCCACCCCTGGACTCATGATATCCTGGTACAGCCTGAGGGGAGTTTCCAAACAGGGACAGACACAACCACTCCTGAGGTATCCCGCTCACAGACAGAGGACAGACTGGCCTCTCATTCCCTGATACCATGATGACTCTAGCAGACCCACCACTGTCACTGTTGTGGTGTGACACTGACCTTGGCCACAGCTCATCCTGAATGTGTCTTGTCAAAGGCTCTGAAAAGGAAGCAGGGATGCCACAAGAGACCAATTTCCAACACACACACAAAAGTTATACAAGAGCACAAGTTCAGGATAGAGTCTGTGCTGTGATCTCTGTCCCCTTGGGAATTGTGGTGTGAAGGAGGGGTTCCTGCAGAGAGCTCAAGGCTTGTGCTCTGCATGGTATGATATGTTTGTATGAATGATTCATGGAATATGATAGGTGCATATAGAGAACATTTGATATACAAACATATTTCTGCATAGCATGTGCAATGTATGCTATGTATGTGT